>JAADXZ010000009.1:0-90758 GCA_023338055.1 Phytopythium mirpurense
CCCCCCCCCCCCCCCCCCCCCCCCCCCCCCCCCCCCCCCCCCCCCCCCCCATAACGACGAGGCGCTCGGATGCCATGTATGACGGGCCGGTGCAGACCTCTGTCGCTACGACAGCGTGTAGCGCAGGCCGCCGATCGTCATGAGCAGGTCGTTGGCGCTCTTCTTCTCGCTCTTCTCCCCGCTGAACAGCGACGCAAACACCTTGCTCCGCTCCTTGTTCTTGAGGATCGCGTCGTTCGCGCTCTTGGCGATCTTGGCCGACGGCGCGCTCACGCCCGCGTCGCTCGGGTGCGAGGCCTCGGCCGCGCGCTTCTTGTCCTTCCTCTTCTTCTGCTTCTTGTCACTTTCCTTGGCCGGGTGGTGGGGAGAATGGGGGTGGTGCTCTTCCGCGCCTACTGCATTCCTAGAGGCAGCGGCGTCCGCGCCCTCGGCAGCCTCGTTCTTGAGCTTCCTGCGCTGCTTCTTCTCCTTCTTGGCGAGCTTCTCCTGGGCCTTGCGCGCCAGGATCGCGCGCTGCTTCTCCTCGTACTGCTCCTCCGGCTGCAGCAGCTGGATCGGCTCCACGCCGTCCGCGATGGGCGCGCCGCACACGAGGCACTCGGTCGCCTGCACCTCCTTCAAGGCGCGCTCCGAGAGGACGCAGCCGCAGCCCGGGAGAACCACGAACGGGTACTTGCCCGTGAACTCGAGCAGCGTGACGGGGCACTGGAAGCCCGACCCGTGCGCCGAGAACCGGCACGTGACCACTTCCTTGAGAGACGAGATGTGCGCGAACCGCGCGGGCAGCGTCTTGGCCAGCAGGTGCTCCAGCAGCGCCTGCTTGTTGTACAGGTTGCCGAGCGCGCAGGCCACAATCGGCGCCGCCAGCGGCTCCGCGGACACGGCGCAGGTGCGCGCGCGCTGCTCGCGCCTCGCCTCCTGGTCCTGCTTCTCGCTGCGCGCCTTGGTGTTGCCGTGGCGCATGAACTTGCGCTTCACGGCGATCACGCCGCCATCGTTCCCCATGCTTCTTTCCTTCGTCCTTCGGCTTGCGATTGCTTATTTGGGCGGTCGGTTCTAGAATCAATACGTGCAAAATTTAGTAAGCACAAAACTACTGACTTAGGTATCATTTTCGTAAAAAGTACTGATCTAAAATCAATGAGTTTTTAGTATGGAACGGTCACACAAGGCGATCCAATCCGCGCATGCGAGGAGGCCATGCCGCTGGCAGTTGCCAGTGCCAGGCACGCATCTGCGGGCGCCTGGCATGGCTGGACGACGGACGAGCTCTACGCCAAGTCCATGCTGCATGACCCGTGCGTTTGCCGCTCGCGATCGGACTGCGTCTTAATTCAGTTCGCGAGTTCATAGGTTGCCGCCGCCTCGTGCTCAAACTCTCCATTCGAGAGGCTCTTTAGGGAGCACACGTTTGGCGGCGACTCACTCGCCACAGTAGGAAGACTCGCTCCATCGTATAATAGGTTGGGTACGTCTTGAGCCCACCCGGGGTGGCGCGATATAGGGAATGTCTACTGTAGTACGCGTGGTATTCAAATAGGTGCTGCTGGTGCAGCTTAGCATGCGCGCTTGCTGCATCAAGTGGTGGAGTGGCTACTAGGAGGGATGGATCGACTACGTCTCCCTGCCGCCGCCCGCCCTTCCGCTGTCGCATCGCCACTGTAGCTTCCACGACAGTCCAGGCGCGGCAAGAGAGCGAGCAAGAGCGAGAGAAAAAGCCGCCACGCTGCTGCTGCGAGCGGATGGCTATGCGCTTCGTCTCGCCCTCGACCGTCACGGCGCGGACGCCGCTTACTGGGGCACGTTGCGGCGGTTCCAGGCCTTGAGGCGCGTGGCGTTGATGCGGATAAAGCCCTGCGCGTCGGCCGGGTTGTAGTCGAAGTCGGCGCCGCCGCCCTCCTGGTCCATGCTGGCCAGGTCGGCCGAGTAGAGCGCGTAGTCCGAGTGGCGGCCCACGACCGTCACGTTGCCCTTGTACAGCTCCAGGTGCACGTAGCCCGTCACGTTCTGCTGCGAAAAGTCGATCGCGTGGCGCACAAACTCCATCTCGGGCGCGAACCAGAAGCCGTTGTAGGCGAACTCGGCAAACTTGGCCGACAGCGAGTCGCGCACCTTGACGACCTCGCGGTCCAGGCACAGGCCCTCCAGGTCTAGGTGGGCCTCGCGGAGGATCGTGCCGCCCGGCGTCTCGTACACGCCGCGCGACTTGATGCCGACGAAGCGATTCTCGACAATGTCGATGCGGCCGATGCCGTGCTTGCCCGCGAGCTTGTTGAGCTCGAGGAAGAGCTCGAGCGCGCCCGTGACCTCGGCCGCACCCGTCGTGAGGTTCGTGACGCCCACGGGCACGCCCTTGTCGAAGCGGATCTGGATCTTCTCCGACTCGTTCGGCGCGTCCTTGGGGTCCACCGTCATCTTGAACATGGAGGCCATGGGCGCCGTCATGGGGTCCTCGAGCATCCCGGCCTCGTAGCTCGTGTGGTACAGGTTCTCGTCCACGCTGTACGGCGCCTTGGGCGTCGCGTCGATCGGGATCTTCTGCTCCTCGGCGTACTTGATGAGGTCCGGGCGGCCCTTGAACTTCTCAATGAACTCCGAGTCGCGCCACGGCGCGATCGTCTTGAGGTGTGCGTCGAGCGCCTGCGCGCACAGCTCAAAGCGCACCTGGTCGTTGCCCTTGCCCGTGGCGCCGTGCGCGAGGTACTTGGCGCCCTCGGCCTGCGCGATCTCGACCTGCTTCTTGGCGATGATGGGGCGCGCCAGCGACGTGCCGAGCAGGTAGCGCGACTCGTAGATGGCGTTGGCCTTGACGGCCTCGAAGATCGCGTGCTTGACAAAGTCCTCGCGCAGGTCCTCGATGTACACCTTCTTGGCGCCCAGCATCAGCGCCTTCTCGCGCACCTTGTCGTAATTCTCGCCCTGCTGGCCCACGTTGGCGCAGTAGCAGATCACCTCGAAGCCCTTGTTCACGAGCCACTTGAGGATGATGGACGTGTCCAGGCCGCCGCTGTAGGCCAGCACGACCTTGTCGCCGGCGTTCGCGCGCACACTCATGCTGAGATACGGAGGCTTGGAGCTTGGAGGTCGAGGGACGAGGGGCCGGGAAGCTTGGTCTGCTTGCCGGGCGGGAGGAGAATCCGAGAGTGAGCTCGTGGATCCAGACCGTGTACTCCCCGCGCATGGCGGTTGGCGCCCTTCCGTCACGAAATCTTGAAAGGGAGCGGCAGTGGACGCTCACTTGGTGTTTGTATGTGACGATGGGTGAGCGAGCGGACGGGCGTCCACTGTCTTTCTCCAAGTGAAAACGCACGTGTTTTTTCTTGTGGCGCACGCGAAAAGGGAGATGGGTCCGCGTAAACCCGCGCGTTCCGCCGTATTAGACGAACGCGGACATTAACTTGATATTTGTATGCCAGGGAGCGCCACCAGACCGTCGGTTGTGGCATTAGATACCGGTACCCCATCCGTCCGCCTGGAGCGTCGCGTGCATGGGAGGGATCTTTGTCTGTTGTCCGCGAGAAGGGAGCGCCGCTTGGCTGCCCTCCACAGTAATGCATGGCCATCAGTCACGGTTCTTTACAGTGAAGCACGGCTGTAAGAGCAGTCAGCGCAAGTGTCTGCATCCGCCCAGTGGCAATGGAGGCAGCAGTGCAAGTGCAAGCCGTACCGGTCGGTGCTGAGGATGCAAGTATCGAACGGATCCCACGCGCAAGGCATTGTGGACGCATTGCGCCTGGCAGAGTATCGATGTAGACAGTTAGTTGTTCGATACAGTACCGGTACGCACGAAGTCCATGCGCGAGGAGGTGCTGTTGGCTGGCCTTGTCCGACGGCGGAGGTGTTGTTCGCCAGGGCAAAGCCTTCTTCGGGCCGCCTCGTTGCCTGCTCATTCATTCCTAGATCCACCGCCTGTCGAGAACAACAGCGACCAGCCAGCCAGCCCAAGACAGCGAGTGAGAGCGCCAACGGTGTTTCATTCGCGATAGCGCTATCGCTTTGGGGGCCAGAGGGGCGTGCTATTCGTTTCCGAGGCGGATCCCGAGGTCCGCGAGGTCGGAACTGGTCGGCTATGAGGCTGCGGCGCTTACTGCGGCACGCCATTGAAGTAGACGATCGCGCGGATGCACTGCGGATTGGCAAGGACACACACAAGGCAAGAGGTGAGCGAGCGTTCAACCCGATGGGCACCGCGATTCAGTACCGCGGTCGGTACGTACGTCGCCCTTGTGCATGGCGTAGAAGGCGTCGTTGATCTGCGTGAGGTCGAACTTGTGCGTGATGAACTCGTCCACCTTGAGCTCCTTCTTCATGTACTTGTCGACCAGGTCGGGCACGCCGTCGCGGCTCTTGAACCCGCCGAACGCGCTGCCGGCCCAGCGGCGGCCCGTGACGAGCTGGAAGGGGCGCGTGGCGATCTCGATGCCCGAGGCGGCGACGCCGATGATGCACGACTGGCCCCAGCCCTTGTGGCAGCACTCAAGCGCCGCGCGCATCGTGTGCGGCAGGCCGATGCACTCAAACGTGTAGTCGAGGCCGCCGAAGCCGTCTTCCTCCGTCATCTCAATCAGCACCTGCTGGATCGGCTTGTCGCCGTAGTCCTTCGGGTTGACGCACTCAGTGGCGCCGAACTCCATGGCGATCGGGAACTTGGCCGGGTTGATGTCGACGGCGATGATGCGGCGCGCGCCCGCGGCCTTGGCGCCCATGATGACGGCCAGGCCGACGGCGCCCAAGCCGAAGACAGCCACCGTCGAGTCCTTCTCGACCTTCATCGTGTTCAGGGCGGCGCCGTAGCCCGTCGTGATGCCGCAGCCGAGCAGGCAGACCTTGTCCAGCGGCGCCTGCTCGCTGATCTTGGCCACCGAGATCTCCGGAAGCACCGTGTACTCCGAGAACGTCGACGTGCCCATGAAGTGGAACAGCGTCTGAGCGTTAACGAGAAAGCGGGCGGGCGTGCACACACACAAGCAAGAGCAAGCGGTAAGTCTGCGTCCGTCGCTCAAGATGGATGCGCTAATGCACGGGGCAGCAACAGGACGCACCTCGCCGTTGCGCTTGCACGTGAAGCGCGAGGTACCGTCAGGCATCACGCCCGTGCCCTGCGTCGAGCGGATCACCGAGCACAGGTTCGTCTTGTCCGACTTGCTGCATCGCGCCACGGCACGTCACCCAAAAACCACTGCGCGTGAGTCAAGGAGCGCTTTCGACGACCTCAAGCACCCACCCGCGACGATGGACGTACCAGAACTTGCAGTTGCGGCACTGGGGCGTGTAGCACGGCACGACGTGGTCGCCGACCTTGACGCTCGTGACGTTCGGGCCGACGCTCTCGACGATGCCGGCGCCCTCGTGCCCCATGATGCACGGGAAGATGCCCTCCGGGTCGGCGCCCGAGCGCGTGTACTCGTCCGTGTGGCACACGCCCGTGGCCACGATGCGGATGCGCACCTCGCCCGCGCGCGGCGGCGCGACCACCACGTCCTCGATGACGTAGTCCGTCTTGGCGGCCCAGCAGACGGCGGCCTTGCACGTGATCGGCTGCGGCTCGGCGCTCATGGTGGTGGTGGGGGTGGGGGCGGCGGCTTGACTTGAAGAAGGCCCTTGGGGGAAATTTGCGGAATGAGGAAGATATGAGCGGCCACTGCCGACTTGACAGCGGGGTCCCGCAGATGGGGTCCCCACCATCGCCCACATGCAGCAAAACGGACGGTGATTCCCATCACTAGTTTAACGGAAGGTGATTCGCCATAATAGGGCTGAATATTGAATTTGTACTTATTTCAACCAATCCTCAGCGTCTTGCTCCATTTGGTGTTTCGAAAACACGGTGAGACACGCCAACTCAAGGCATGATTGCGTACGGAACTGTAATAGTAATACAGACTAGTACGACATAGTTGAATATGAGTACTATTCATATAATACACACATATATTACATAAATGGAGTGCTTTAGCTTCAAAAACACGACGAAAACTGGATCTAAACATTTTTACTGGCAACATATATAAAACGAAGTATGCTGATTTTGTAGTTTTCGTCCCTAATCTTTTTAGACCCAGGTTTTGTCAACGATTACAATAATCGGTGCGCTGGTCTTAAAAATTACAGCACACAACCTGGCTTCGAGGGAATGGAAGCAGCGGACTCCAGTGCTTGAAGTTGACTGAACCCGCTCACCGCGTCTTGACGCATCGTATTAGAATCCTTGACCACCACCAAGTTGTTTGAACTTATGTAATGAATGCCCTTCAACGTCACCTACAACGCTGGACCTCCACACCGAAACGGTCTCTGTCGAACTCCCGTGGGGAGTTAGCGAGGGAGTAGCCATCTTCGCGAGTTGCGGAAGTTTGGCACGGTCCAGCGTATCGACCCACACCAAACAAACAGACGGACGCGAGCGACACCTACTGGTGCGAACCGCATGGGAGAAGACCTGCTGGGCATGGCCGAAGTCGCGGCGTCGGAGGCGAATGACACTTTATCACAGCTTTAATTACGACAACACACAGTGGGCCCAAGTAGCCCAGCCCACTCATACGACGCTCCACGCTGCCTTACATCATGTGCAGGTTCGACCAGGCCTGCAACGACGGGTCCGAGGCCTGCTCGCCACCTTCGCCCGTCGACATGCCTGCGAGCAGCTCGTCCCAGGGGGTTGGTCCGCTGCCTGCGGCCGCCGTCGCCGCTGCTGCGCTCGGAGCGTGACCAGGCGGCAGGTTCTCGTCACCACTCGCTTGCTGGAACTGCTGCTGCTGATAGTGGCCGGTCGGGAGCATATTTCGCTGGTAGATCATGCTTGAGGGCGGCGGTTGCGGCTGTGCCTCTCTTGGGTCGCTCACGTCGTATCCTGTCGCAAGCTGCTGCTGTGGATGCTGCTGGTCTTGGATGTGGAGCGTGTTCGTCGAATACCCTAGCGACACCGGTCGCTCTTCCTTGATATCTGCGAATGGCATGTACCCAGGGCCGGCAGCGTGACCACCGCCGTAGGCGAACATCGGCGAAGGTGGAGGCGGCAGCTGTGGGTATCCCACCGACGGCACAAAGGCGGACGGCGACGTTGCAGAGGCAGACGACCGTGGAGTGAGCTTTCCGTACGCGTACGCTCCAGTCGCCGAATCGACGTTCGCACGTGGAAGCGCTTGGTGGTCGATCCTGCGCATGCCCACAGCCCCCTCCGGCGTCTTCATCTTCTTGGCGGCGCCAAAGCCGCTCTCTTCCTGCATCGCCTGCATCACCGACGTGTATGCTGCCTGGTTCGCAGCCGTCGCGCCAGTGGCCGCCTCTCCACCAGTCGGCAGAGGTGCGACCGTGGGCACGTTGCGCGGAGACTGGTGCCTCAAGAGCAGCTCATCGAACTGGGCGTTGCGCAGCAGCAGCAGCGCGTGCTTGCGCTTCTTGGCGTCCGAGATGTCAAGCCCTTCGACGGGCTGCGCGATGTGCACCGCCAGCTTGAGGAAGCTGGCCACCCAGAACTGCTGCACGGCGCGGCGCAGGTCGGACGCCTCGCGGTGCGCGCCTTCGTCCGAGTTGTTCTCCCGGCGGAACTGCTCGACGAGCTCGTGCCGGAACACCGCCTCTGCGCGCGAGAAGTCACGCTGCCGCCTCGAGTGGTCGGCGCGGTCGAACTCGAGGCTGGGCTCGCCCTTGGCGGGCTTCTCGACGCGGAACGTGCGCTTGCCGAGCGCGTTCTTCTGGAACTTCTTCGACAGCCGCATGGTCGAGCAGTTGAGCAGCTTGGCCAGCGCGAGCCGCACGGGCGTGCCGTTGGCCAGCGGCAGCGCGTTGCGGTCGAACTCGCCCAGGATGACGTCGATGAACTGCTCCTCCGCGCGCGTCCACTTGCCGCTGCGCGCGTCGATCTGCGCGTTCATGTCGATGCGCAGCACGCGCAGCTGCGGCACGGGCACGTCGCACGCGGGGCAGGCCATGACGGGCCACCGGTGCGCGCACCGCGAGTGGAAGGCATGGCCGCACGGCGGCGACTCGAGCACCGCGTCCGGGTAGCCGCACACGTCGCAGACTCGCTCCGCGTCCATGGCCGCGGCCGAGAAGGTCGCACCGGCGTGCGGCGTGGCGGTAGAAGGCGTTGGGCGTTTCCCGCCTTCGCTGTAGCTCGCCTCGTGTATTGACGGGTCGGGCGTTGACGCAGCGTACAGCGTTGGCCGATTGTAGCCAAACTGTTGTTTTTGCTGCTGCTGCTGCTGCTGCTGCTGCTGCTGCTGCTGCTGCTGCTGCTGCTGTGCGAGCGCCTGCGACGGTAAGGCGAGAGAATGCGAGTAGTAGACGGCCTGCGGAGCGTATTGCACAGGCGCGGCCTGCATCATGGCCGCCGGCTGCGGCATGTAGTACTCGGCTACCATGGGCCTCGTAGACCCAGGGACGTGTGGATCCTGTTGGTCTTGCTGCTGGTGGTGCTGCTGCGGGTGGTGGTAGGGCGCGTAGTAGTCTCCGGCGCCCGACTGGTCCGCGGGGTGCATGTGCTGCTGGTGCTTGAGGCAAGGGGATGGCTCGAACGCCCGCACCTCACAAATCATAAACGCTCCCTTCCGCCGCTGCCACTCGGATGATAGACGCCGCTCGCCGGCGATAGATGCACCGTTCGCCGACGCGTCCGTCAGTTTCCGCCTGTCCGCCCGCGCTATACGACTCGGGGCGCGCGCGCGTGCGCTCCGTGCTCCTTGGCGCTGGTGTGCGATCGACTAGAAGTTGGTGAATGGGAGAGGCTCGCAGCCGACCGACCACCGCCTGGGCCGGTCACCGCGTTACAGAGCGCAGAGGCTGGCCGCCGAGGGAGACGGGCCAGCTGGCGCTGACGGACGATGAGATCGGAGCCCCGACCGGCTGGCTGGTCCTTCGCGATGCGCCAACGAGCGTTGGAACTCTCGGGGCGGAGCCAACGCCGGGCCGTTCGTGCTATGCGCGAGGTGTCGTGCTTTATTTCCGGTAGTGAGCTGCAGAGCACACGCACGCAACCCCGTGCAATTCCAGTCGGTTTGTACGGTATCGACGGGGCGGCGGCACGCGGGCGTACCGTGTCGTACAGTACGAAGAACAGTGTACACGGCATCGTAGAGACTGGCTCGGTGATTAGTGCACCGCAACAATCTTGGCTGCTCGGCAACAGGTGGCGGCCCTGACGCCGTCCGTGACGCGTTCCGGACACTTTTCTAGGCGATCTCCCACTATTTCCCTGTCCACGGCCTCTTTTTTGATGGCCTTGCCGCGAAATGGCTGTCTCCGCGGAAAGCGATTTGTGTGGGCCAGGCGCGCCGCGCGAGACAAGAGCTGTGCGGAAAAACAACTTGGGGAATGTAGGAATATGCGCGTACCGTACATGCCGAAATGTAATCATTGGTTTTTGTAAAGACGCGACTAAATAAACGTAAAAGCGGTATCGGATACGTAGCGTCCATCTGGCATGTCTGCATGGTTGTCGGGCAAGTGATGAGTCTTGCTGCTGGGCTGACCTTGGATGGCTCCGTGCAGGAGGGAGCAGTCGGACCGTTCTGACACTTGCCTCGGTGGAAATGCTGCACCTGTACGCAATTGACTGTGCCTCGGAAGAGAGGGATGCATAGCAAACACTTGTGGCGACCGGAGGCATGATGTAAACCGTGATGTTTGCCATGTACAGAATCAGACTGGTAAATGACCATAATACATTGGCTATCAATGCACTCAAGTTCAAAATGTTACTACAGTACCTACCTACACTATGTAAGCTACAACGTGAATTGTTGCTCACCCGCACTGTGTGAGAGGCGAGAGGGTAAACACCAACCATATGTATGCAGCAATCTTGAACTGATGAGCAGCGATCACAGGGAGCCCAGCCCATACGATCGCTGCGCATTGTCCATGATGGACAGTGTCCATTGGACATTGGACACACATGCATCGCGCATTCAACCATTGACAGGCTCGGTACATCGCCATGGACGTGAACGCCTCAATCAGTCAAGTCAATGGCCTCGCCAAGCTGCGCTCCGTCCATACTTTTGGACCGACTCGTATCATGTGCTAGCTCGGGATATCAAGTACCTACTGTATAGAGCATGCGTTGTCATCATCCTCGACACTGATGAGCAGCACCTACCTGGCACGCACATTGATACGAAACCTCTCATGGAAAGCAAGTTGAAATCTCGGTGGCCACATGGCAACAACATGGAACTCTGACCGATGGCGACGAGTGACTAGCGCTTTGAATTAGACTACCTTGCACCTCACCTCACACGGCACGACCATCCCATGCGTCCGTCGATGCGCTACCTTGCAGCTGCCTCGAAGATGCTCTAGTAACTGTGCATTAGTACAGTACTCGCCGCATCGTTTTGGATGTGATTCAGCGGGAGACAAAAAATGGGATGGGTCTACGAAAATAACGACGAAATTTAAATATTAGAAGTAATAAAGAAGAATCAAACGCTGTTTTATATGATTTCAGTCTTACCAGCCAATTTTTTCGCACATTCCGGTCCGGTATTTGAAATCGTCTACAGCAGCTTATATTATATCTTCCGTCATAAATATATTTAAGACCCAATGATTTTCTCTACAAACATCTCTAGAGTTGATTTTTGTTATAATTCAAATTATATATTGTTTACAATGTAAAAGTACAAAAATATATTATTTTTTAAACGATATTATATTGTGTATACTTTTTATTTGTTATACATAATTGAAATTGTTACCTTAAGTATAGATACAAATATTGTAAAATGATTGAAATTCATTTGTTTAGATTTTTGAAATATATTGCCTTTTTTGCAGTATTGAAGAATACATACCGATAAGTTGAACTATAACTGCTCGTAGATAAAATTTACGGCGACCATTATTGCTACAGTCTATAGCGCGAAACTAACCATTCCATATAAATGTACTGTATATCTAAAAATATTTTTTTCTGACGTGTCATTTTTTAACACAAAAAGCATTCAAAAACGACTCGCCATAAAGCTTAAAATACCCGTAAACGACACTTCATAAAAAACATTATTGCAAGGTCTTGAAGCGAATACAAACAATTACGTAAAGTGAAGAACCGTCGTGACTTGTCTCCCAAATCACAGACAGCCCTTCATCAGCAGGTAGGTGGCCATGATCCTGCGCCTACGCCCCCAGAGGGCGCTGCTACGCGGCGCACTCGCGTCCCCTGCGCCACGCGGCGCTTGTGCTGCCGCCGCCACTGCGTCCGGCCGCTCCATGTCGATCCTGGGCACGATCTTTGGCATTGGCGAGTTCGAGGGCGACCGCAACCAGTCGCTGCGCGGCTCGACCGGCAAGCAGCACGCGTACGACCTCGCGCTCCTGGACGTGCGTAGCTCTCTCATTCCACCCCGTGTCGTGCCGCGGCTTGCCTATCTCTCTCTCTATCCCTCCTCTTCTCTGCGGTTCCGGGCGAGGACTGACGCAGGTTTCGCCTGGTGTTGCGACTCGCGACGGTGGATGCAGTATGTCGGGATGAATTCGCACCCCAAGCACATGCTGCACCAGGCCCGTCCTCCGTGGACTTTTTGCCATGCACTCTACCCATGGCTGCACGGCCTGACTGACTGACTGACTGAATGGACGTGCTGCTCTGCCAAATCGCTGCAGGTGCTCAAGGACGACACGCAGTTCCTCATGGGCCACGTGCTCGTGGGCGCGAGCGAGAGTCTCACGCCGCAGGCGCACGAGGACTCGCTGGACGCCAAGGCGCGGCTGGACCTGGCCGCAAGCATTGCGCGTAGCGGTGGGTCTCCTCACGCGTTGCGGTTGATCATCGTATTGTGAGTGATCCGGGTGCGAACATTACATTGGACGACTGTGCTCGCCCAGCCGAGAACGTCTCGGCGGCGGAGAAGCTGCACGTACTGGCGCTCGACGCGCTCGTGGCTGGCCGGCACCGCGAGGCGGCAGTGGTCTACGAGACCATTCTGCGCGAAGACCCCTCGGACCTGCTGGCGCTACGATGCTGCTACGACGTGTACCGCTTGCTCGGGTGCGTTGCAGCTTCTGCTTGGCTTTCATAGACGAGCTGTGTATGACTGTGCTTGTGGTGTCGTATACTACTGCATGCAGCGACCGAGACAACTTGCTCTCCACCATCACGCGCCGCCTGCCGTCGTGGTCGCCCAATGACAACGGTTCGTCGACTTGAAGCGTATAGCCGCCTTCGTCGTCGTCATCTCCTCCGTACGAATAAGCACTTGAAATTGGCACGCTGCAGGCTACAGCCACCTGCTGTCCATGCAAGCGTACGCGCTGCAGGCTGCTGGTCGCCTCGACGCGGCCGAGGCGTTGGCGGAGAAGGCGTTGTCGATGAATGGCAACGACCGGTGGGCTTGTACGTCGACACATAACACTCGCTCGTGCAATGCATCATTTAGATTAGCACTGACGGTTGCGGTGCGCGATTCGCTGTCTGCATTTCGCAGTCTACACGATGCTCCACGTGCTCGAAAGCCGGGCAAATGCCAACCACGGAGCGAGTTACGCCAATCGCTACAAGGTAACGTGGTTGCCGGCCGCTTCTTCGTATCGGACCTACCCCATGAAGTTCACTCACGTGCGCTGCTTCAAGGACGCGTTCGACAATGGTGGGCCGCTCGAGCGGCACCTGTACTTCCAGTGGGCGATGTTCCTGCTCGAGTTGGGCCGATACGACCGCATCGACAAGATGCTGGAGACCAACATATTGCCGCGCCTCGCCGAGGGACAACTTCACTCGTACCAGACGCTGTCGGATGCCACGCAGCTCTTCTGGCGCCTCCGGTTTGCGGGACACGACACGGCCGAGCTCGCGCAGCAGCTTCATGAGTCGTGGTTCTTGTTCGCTCGCTACGAGGCGGAGAACAGCGACTATTTCCGCCTCCCTCCTCTCGCCAAGATCTGCCAGCATGTAAGCGCCTTGTTACCCTCTCAGGCATGCGAATCCCGGCTTGACCCACTGCGTGTTTGACCCAAATGCAGAGCGTACTGTCTCTGATGGCAGGCGGATCCCCCGCTCCGAGCTCTGCTGGCGTTCGTGAGCCGAGCGTGAACCAGCAGCAGCTGCAGGCGGCCATGGGCTTGGTGCCGGTCCAGTTCAGTTACCCGTCCGGTACGTTCCCGTGTGGCTAATGCAACTGCATCCCAATGCTCATTCTCGCTGTCGGTGGCGTGTAAACGCCCCAGGTGATCTGGAAAACGTATTTGGCGGCGTCTGTCGGGCCTTTGACGACTACGCGGCGGTATTGAAACGACTTTGGAGGATTGCTTCGGCGCGTGATCAGTGTTTATACTGACTGGCGCGGTCGCTGGTGCTATTAACAGGGCCGCTTCGACCAAGCGATCGAGCCGTTGCTCCGCGTGCGCGGCAACCTCTCGGTGCTTGGTGGCAACGCTGTGGAGCATGATCTTGTCAACCTCCTCCTGATTGAGTGGTAAGCTTCCACCCGACAGTTGCTCCATCACAAGCTGAGCTAACACTTGGCACCATATAATAGCGCCGCGAACTGCGAGGACCTCGGACTGGCCAAGCTGCTGCTGAACGAAAGGCACGTCGTGCTGCGGTGGTGTTCCTGTGCTCGGCCGTGATGGAGGAGCTCAGGCTGACGCCCCGTCGGTTGTTGACTCTTGCTGCCTCACACAGACTCTGCGACCGCCCTCAGAGCGCTCAGGCATGGAGCAAGTACTCGCGCGTGTTCGAGTCCATCGGCGACGCGTCCGGCGTGCGCGATGCGCAGAGCATGAGCTACGTGCTTGGCCTGGGCCAGGGCGGGAACCAGACCAACTGATCCAGGACTATGCCGTCAAGCGTACAGGTCGGGATGCTAGCAAGTATTCCTCCACTCGGATCGTGATAGACTCGCTGAGGCGACCTGAATAGCCTAATAATGGCGTTCGGGCGGTTCAACACAGGATTCCTAGGACGGGAACAGGTTGAAGTTGTGTACCCATCCATACACTGGTCCGATACTATGGTACCTTGATGCCAACATAGTGGTACATTTGACGTACCGTTGATGACACAATCCGATGTCCGGTCGTAGTGGTCCGTTTTTCCGACACGACTAAAAAACCCGGTAGTGATTGGCGCCATGGCGGGAACCTTGTGGCGCCAAGCAAAACCCACACGGGAAACGATTGTCCATGGCGTCCAAGCGCGTCTTCCGCGCGTGCAAGCTGGCGGGCTTGTCGCTGCGCGCCGACGCGCTGCAGAAGCTCACCGAGGAGCTCATCAAGTACGCCTTCATTACGCGGCTCATGCGCCGGCAGTCACGTCCCCAACCTGTGATACCGTGGGCTGAACGCGCCGTTGCGACTTGCCTTCTGATGCACTGCAGTGAGCCGTCGCTGGAGCTGGACAACGTCATCTACGCCATCAAGAACAGCATCGACAAGAGCAAGAGTGCGTGTCTCTCGCTGCCCAGGGGCTGTGCGCATGCCCTGTATGTACTCCATACACTGACAGTGGCTCGGCGCAGTTCCGACGTCGGTCGTGTCGCTCGAGGCGCTCGAGAGCGCGCTCGACACGCTGCTGGCCGTGTCGACCGAGAACCAGTTCGAGGCCATCCAGATCTTTGG
This sequence comes from Phytopythium mirpurense, assembly GCA_023338055.1. NCBI lineage: Eukaryota > Oomycota > Peronosporomycetes > Pythiales > Pythiaceae > Phytopythium > Phytopythium mirpurense. The sequence continues at coordinate 14,563 of JAADXZ010000009.1, forward strand.
CGCCTTCGACACGCCGTGCCTGCTCTACAACCCTAACAACAGCGCCTATGAGCTCAAGACCGGCGCGGAGCGGCGCATTCACGCCGGAGCGGACGCGCGCATCCAGCTGCTACGCAATCGGTAGGGCGAACGAACGCCAGCGCGCGCCTTCGCAAAAGTGCCGTAACGCGACGTATTCACGCCTCTGACTCCTCGCAGGTTCATATCCGTGGACCTGCGCATCAAGCGCAACAAGATGTTTGCCGCGCCGGCGGCCTCGATCGCAAGCACGACGGATTACATTGAGGTGCGCTCGCTGTGTCCATTGCATCGTAGAGAACACCCCTGGCCCAGTCCGTGCCTTATAACGCCATCACCTGGCCTCGTAGCTCTCGCACATCGAGTCCTTGCTCGGCGTGACGGGCGTGCGGCGCGTGATCGGGATGCTGGGCCAGGACGAGCGCAAGCAGTTTTACCTGGAAGACCTCACCTCGCGGATCTACATTGATTTCTCGAACGCGGTATGGCTGTGTGGCTTTTGTTAGTCGCTGCGCTCGACGTAGCGCTGCTAACCTCCTTGTGTGTCAATTCCTTCCTGCTGGGATCGATGCCAGACCTACACGGACGGCATGTTCACGCTGAACTGCGTTGTGCTCGTCGAGGGCGAGGTCATCGACGACGTTCTCCACATCCAGGTACGATTAAAGACGTGCTGCGGAGGACGGAGGACTCTTGGAGCTACACACTGACCGAATGGGCCCTTTGCTCTTGTCCTCATGAGCGTAGTCGATGGGATTCCCGCCACCCGAGACGAAAGCCGAGTCGCTCGAAGTCCTCGGGTCGATCGACCCGCTTGGGGTCGAGGTCTCGGCTCAACAGCTCGCTCAAATACGCGAGTTGGAGGCGAACGACCACCACGCGACCTTCATCGTGCTCTCGGATGTGCACCTGGACGATCCGGAGGTGATGAAGCACCTGGACATTCTCTTCCAGGGCCTCGAGAGCATTCAGCCGTCGCTATTCATCCTCATGGGCGACTTTCTGTCGAACGACCCGGGCGATGGCGGCGGCAGCGCGTTGTCAACGGTCGACGACCTCAAGGAGTACATGGACGAGCTGGGCAACCTCATCCTCAAGTACCCGCGACTTGCCGAGTCGTCTCGCTTCGTGCTCATCCCAGGGCCGAACGACCTGGGCTCGTCGCGCGCTTTCCCTCGGCATCCGGTCTGTGGCACTCCTATTTCGCCAGTCTACTTGCTGTGCTCTTGGGAATTGCTGACTGGCTGCTGTGCTGTGTCGCCCTTGGACTTGAACGGGAACCAGCTGCCCGGCATCTGCACGGAAGACTTGATGCGACGAGTTCCGACACTCACGTGCACCACCAACCCATGCAGGTGTGCTCGCCCCAATCTTTCTCTTTCTCTTTCCAAAGTAACGGCCATATTGACGCGGTGCTGTGCGTTCCTCGGACAGAATCCGATACTACACGATGGATATTGTCGTGTTCCGTGAGGACCTGCACCAGAAGCTTCATCGGCATGCCATCCTACCGGCAAAGTCGGCCGAATCGATGGACGTTGATGACGAAGACGAGGACGCCGACCACGCGGCGCAAGTTGACGTCTCGAAACATGTACGCCGACAATAGTGAAGGAGGGAGAAGCTCGTGCTGTCTCTAACGACACGTTCCCGCGCTTGGACGACTTGATTGCTCCCCAGGTGGTCAAGACGATCATCGACCAGGGCCACTTGTGCCCGCTGCCACTGATGGTGTGCCCCGTCAACTGGGCGTTCGACTCGTCCCTCTCGCTGTTCCCACTGCCTGACGTGGTGCGTACTTTCTCCCTCTTGAGTGTTTACGTGGAGGCTACATGTGCATATGATTGATGCCATCGCTGGTGTTGGCGCAGCTCATCCTGGGCGACTCGACGGAGCAATTCCAGCTCGGATATAGAGACGTGGCTGCCTTCCATCCCGGCCCGTTCCACGCAGACTTTTCCTTCGTACTGTACCGCCCCAGCACCAATTCGACCGAGTTCAGCCGAGTCGAGTGAAGAAGCCACTCCCTGGAGAAGGCCGTCTTGGGTCAGCTCTGCACTTGCTCTGGGTATGAATCAACCGACATGGAGCGAAAAGCTCACCCGCCCTGGCCTGTTTTGCTTGCACATGTGTGTGGGCAAGTGCCTTGTGTGGACTTTGGGGTTGCTGATGGCATGAAACGGCGTCTTGACCCCTATTTAGCACGAGGCTTGCTTCCAACAGGCACGATAACGGCAACAATGCATCCAGCACCCAATGAACCGCTCCAACAGACAAGGAGCGTGCGTGTCACTCGCCCTGCGTACTGCCTTCGAGCTCAAAACTCGATGTGCTATGGGAGAAGCGACCCCGCGGCAGCTACTCGCTGACTGGAAGCCGAGCCTGCAAGACGACGACGGACTGTCGGGCGAGGATGCGGCGCTGGCGAGATGGCGAGGCGCTGACCGTGTCGCAGCCCGCCGGTCCCGCACCGTCGAGTCAGACAGACTGGAGACTGCGTGCTTCGCGATGGGCCGACCCGGTGCAGCCAGCGTATCCCGCAGGTGCTCTATTGATCCATCGATAGCGGCTTCATCTGACGACATAACTGCGGCCGTGAGGGGCGACGACAGGCAGCTCCACCGGGGGAATGGCCGCGCCAATAGACTGCGGCCGCAGTCTGCGCGCTCGGAGCAATCGCACGCAAGGATGGAGCTGGAGGCGAGACCGACCCGTACGAGACCTGGTCAAGCACATCAGCGGCCACAGTCGGCCAAATCACGCCGCTCGCCGACAGCGCTCTTCGGGGCAGGAGCAAAGCGCGGCGAGTTGATCCAGGCGCTCGAGGCGTCGAAGTGGACCGACATGCTCTACCGCAGCCCGAGCTTCCGGCAGTCGAGGCTGCAGAAGCTCGAAGCTGAAACGTACGCGCTACTGCGATTTGCGCTCGGCAAGGAACAAAAGCACAGCGCTTCCAAAGATGACGATGGCTCTGGCCAACGCCGTCGGGGACAGATCCCGCAGCAGCTCCCACTCCGAGAAACAGCGCGGCAAAAAGTGAAAGCCTTGCCACGACCACTTCCGGACAGGCAGAGGGAAAAGCTCGGTGCCAGTGAGTTACCGAGTGCTTTGTCATCGAGAGGGCCAGCGTGTGGAAGCGGGGTGCAGGTGGCGCGCTCCAAGAAGCAGCAATGCCGGCGCCAAAACACTGCCGACCAGCATCCAGATACAGAGGAAGCAGCTTCTTGGGAGCGTTGGGCACGCGGCAAAAGCTCGGTGGGCGACCAAGGCAAGCGAGTGCTGAGAGAGAAAACACGCCTGCGAGGGATCGGCACGGCGGAGAAGCCAAGAGCCAAGAAGAACCCAGCCGCACCTAAAGACGTGCGCGGCGGATCTTGCGACGGGTTCGGGCTTCGAACTGCAGCGCGGTCGCATTGGACCGCGCGTGGCAGTCTGGCGCTGCCTGGAACGGCTCGAAGGGTTGGTGTTGGCTCTGACGAGTCACTACGGATGGACGAGTATCTTTTGGCGGTGGCGGAGCCGAATTCGCCTCGAGCGCTTGCAGAGCAACGGCCCAGGAAACTCTCAAAGAGCGCTGTTGCACCACGGGCAGCGAAGTACACGAGGGAAAGAGGGAACAAACCATCAGCAGCCTCCCAAACTGACCATGAAGCAGCACCGTCTGGGCGAGATGAGAAAGCGATGGCCGGCGAAGTATGTGAGAATGATGTCGTACAAGCAAGCGTCCAGTGCTTGGGGCTTCCTCAGGAGCCGGAAAAGTGCGATGGAAGCCTACATACGGAACGACCAAGACAGTTTGGGGGTGCGGACGCTTTTGAACACGACGACGAGGTGCACGGTGGACAGGATGTCGAATCGACAGCAATTCTTGGAGCGACAGGTGGCGGCCCAGTTGCTTCAGCGGGAGATGCAGCGCCTTCTGAGCTAATCTCCGTGGAGTTGCTTGGTGTTCTGGATCGCTACTCTGTCGTCACAAGTCCACAGATCGACAAGGGCATTGCATCGGCAGTTCTGCTGCTACAGTCAACGGAAGCTCGCAATCAGCTTCAACTTGTCATTGACACCAGCGCTTCAGTCGACGATGGCCAAGAAGAGGTTTTGTCTCAACCTCCCGCAGCAAAGGATGAAGCTCAAGCAAGCGCCGCTCTTGCATGCTCTCCAGAGGGGCCCGACGTCTTTCCAAGTGATACGCTCAACGAATGCCACGTGTCCTGCTTACTTGAAGTTTGCCAGCTTGACACTGGCATCGCAGACTATCCAGCAAGCCATTCGACGACTGACGAGTTAGTCGATGGAGAGCAAGGTGATGAAGCAAACAGCACTGTCATATTGCAGCGGGCTGATGTCAGAGGTGGCGATGCAGTTGTTGACTCGGGACGACAGCAGGAGACTGTACTCCGCCACTCCAGCCCCAGAGCCGACACAGAAACCCGTTCTCTTTCCAACGAGACAAGTTCCGACACTGCGCATAGCGATCTTCCCGAGCAGGAGCTTCTGACAGATGTGGCTACCTCTGCAGCGCCATCAGATACCGACGATGCTTTCGATGAGGCGCCTCGGATACAAGATACGCGCGAGGAGTCTGATCCGGTCGTGGTCTCGCTTGCAGTGAAGACAACTATCAAGCGCGCCGTTGAACTGAAAGCTGTGATTGAGTCGACAGTGCCTGACGAAGACCCCAGCGCAACCTCTCTATTAGCGTCGCATTCTGCTATTGAGGCGCTTGAAGGAGAAGTTGAGCCAAAGAGTTTTCAAAATCCCGAAGATTATGTTACCACCAGAACGATGTCCATGGCTACCGATGACGACGCGAACGAAGACTTGATCGTGGCGGAAGGTGCCAGACCAACGACGGCCGCTCTAGTGACCCACGCACACGCGGGTCTGGGCCACGTAAGCGTGGAATCACCAAAAGAGACTGGCGATTTCGCCCCAATGCTGGTGATTACTACAACGGAGATGCCCAATGTAGACACGTTTGACGGCACGGCAGGCTCTGCCGCTAGCAGCAGTACTATGGGGTACAGCAATGACTGGGAGACGTCCGAGCGTGAGCCAGGACCGCTCTCAAAGCCCGATACCAGCGATCTCATAGAAATAGCCGAGTCGAACACATGCACAGCGGTGATGCATGACAGTGTGTCTATTATCGCGGATGACCGGTCCAACGCGTCACGCACCGACGTACCCTTTGGCGGCATCAGTCCACGCCCTCTTGTCCCGGATTGCATCGAGTCTGGACATGCGAGTGCAGACGACGATGATGACCAAGGCGAAGATGGGTCAATGCTGAATTGTGGACAAGCTGAACGTGGTTCGGATCCGATTGGAAGCATGAGTATAGACGAGCGAGCTGAAGAACTATCAGCTTCGACCGCAAGTGAGTCTGGTGTCGCACTGGCGACAGACCCGGCGGCACAATCGGAGGATCTCTTAGTAACCAGCGCACAAGCCGACCACATGCAAAGGGGCCAAGCAGACGAGCGGCTTAATGTGACTAAGGGCGAGAAGGAGCTCGCTGAATTGAGCCGCTCGTGGCTTCCGGATGACAACTCCGCTGTCACCAAGGCCGTTGTTGGAGACATTTTTGGAGGGTACACATGCCAACAGTTCGAACGCGACGACCTGAGTCACGGGGACGATCTACTTCCGGGTAAATGCGCGCCAAGCATAGAGAATCTCCAATGCGCTTTAAGCTCGTCAAGCTCGGTGACCCCACGATGCAGCGTCGAATCACTCTGTAACAGCAATGAAGACATTGGCGAGCAGGTACTTGGCACCACGAGCGCCCTCGAGATCACCACCTCAGAGATTACTGCAAGCAGTCCAAGGTCGCCAGATGTGCCGGACGCCAGCACTGCAGTTCTGTCGAAGGGTGGAGCGTGCTCTTCGCCAGTAGTTCTCTCGGGTAATAGGCTTCACATCGCTCTGATCGCCGAGAATCAGGTCATTATGGCGCTGGATGAAGTATTACAACGCGCTGAGGACAAGGACACAACCCAGGCTGTCACAAGCGACAAAAGTTGCCCCTTCCAAGCTGCAGATCGTCCCCCAGTACCTACGTCAAGGCTTGTATTCAGTGCTGAGCCGCAAGCGAGCGTTGAAGCAGCCGACTCGACGCTTTCAAGAGTGGAAGAGCAATGCAGCGGCCAAAGTGGAGATGAACTCCGAGCTGCTAGGTCCGACGTGGAACAACCTGATTCCCGGGAAACCGAACCTGTGATCGCTCCGTTGTCGACGGAGTCTGCCGCTTGCATTCAGCGCCAGTATCGCTGCTTCATCGCTCGCCGACTGCTCTTGGACCAACTGCGGTTCTACCTCGCCCATCACCGAAGGCAAGCGCGCAAGAGAGCCAAGCGAGAGTCGTTGCGCGCGTCCGTTACGCCTGCTATCGCCTATGCGAGCGTCGACGCACAACTCCACAAGGAGTCGCTGGCTCCTCATGACGGAGTTGGTCTTCTTACTGCCGCCGTAGTGTCGGGCGATGCAGAGAAAGCCAACCTTGTCCGGGACACAACGTTGCCACATGCAGCTAGTGAGAATGAGGAAGCAGGGACGAATGTGAAAGACGCGCTTCAGATCTCACGTGACGGCGGTGAGAGTGCGTGCGCTCAAGTCGAGTCGAAGTGCCAGCCATGCGAGATTCTCACTCAGAACCTGGAGGGAATCGCCAATGACTTAGCGGAGGTAGCACCGAGTCAACTCGACGGAGTGGTTACTACCGGGTATACGGATGCCAGTTCGACAATGACCGACGCTGGCAAGGAAACGCACGGCGATACCACCAAATCAACACTGAAGGAACAAGGCAGTATCACCAGATCTGAAGAAGCGGCGGATACTCCAATGCATCCCGGCGAATTGCTAAAGCTTCTCGACCTTGCGTTTGATGAGAACAACATCGACGATCCTCTGGCTACCCAATTCTCAGGTGACATCCAGCGATCCGTCCTCCTGCCCAACAATGGTGCGGATACGTCTATGGACGCCGATCCTGCTGCTGCTGTCGTGTCCACGTCCCAGTCTGATCACAGCTCGTACCCGCACTCTGCCGGCGGCATGATGGAGACGGAGCGGGGCGGAAGTGGCCACACCGATACGCTCGTCGAGACTTGGTCCAACAACTTGGACGACGCCACTCCAGACGGCAACGACAATGAGTCCCTTCCTGTGACGCCATGGGAGCGCTGTGTCGACGCTGCCAGCAACAAGTCCTTCTACTTCAACCCCAAGACGGGCGAGTCCATGTGGACTGCTCCCACCGACGGGAGCGCTGCGTGTGCTGGCGAGCTCACTCCTTCAATGTTACGCGTCCCGGATGAATTGAGGCAAGATGGCACCGCTACTGATCGTGAAGTGCGTACAAGTCACGGCCAGTGGGAACAGCGGCGACACAGCTCTCAGCTTGGCGAACGACGCGGTGGGTGGCAAGCGCTTGTGGACGAGGCCACTCAAGCGACCTTTTACTACCACGCAGGAACGGGCGAGAGCACGTGGACCCCGCCAAGCGGGTTCGATGCAGGCGTCTTCTCGTATGCGAGCGATGGAGTAGACACCAGAGTTGCTGCCTCGCTGCAGCGGCAGCCAGACGACGAATGGGTCACGTGCGTCGACCCAGCGAGTGGCATGCCGTACTATGCGAACCTCAATACGAACGAGACGAGCTGGGACGACCCGCGCTTTGTGGCAAACGGCAGCAAGGGCGCGGCTGTGGCGCCCACAGCGATCGACCTGTGCGGGCTGGCGCTTGAAGGAGATGCCGAGGCGACGGGCCGGGGTCTCGTCCTGGACGTGGAGACACCGTACCAGGAGGACTATGTCATTGACTTTGGCGACGCGGCTTGCGGCTGAGTCTTAATCGCGGCTTGGCTTGAAGGCTGTGGCGGGGCATCACCCACACGCGTTGAGTCTGTCGATTCGAAGTGTACCCATTGTCGCCATGTGCGCTGTTCGAGCTGTACCCATTCCCAGTGCGACCCCAGAGATCCATCGGGTTGTATTTTGACACTTTTCCGTTGGCACATCAAACATTGCACCCGTTGCGGTACAGTACGCATTGCATTGCTGCATACAACACAACGAGCGGGTGTACTGTAGCACCTTTGAGTGGCGCATTTGAAGAGAGGTTGCTATGGAGCGTTCGTTGCTGCCCCCCGTCGAGAGGTTGTAGGGATACTTCTGGCTTTGACACGCCCGTCCAAATCGTTCCAAGTGCTCCGTCATCAAGGTGGATCCAACAGGAGCGGCATCCACAGACATGCCTTGCAGCTGGAGGTCAGTGTGGGGTAAGTACTGCACTAGCTGCGCATCGGCTTCGCTGGAAGCATACGGCCAGTGGCGTGTCCATCCGGAGCGATCCATATGCGCGTTCTTTCTGAACAGAGCAAAGGGTAAAGGGATCGCCGCGCTGACAAATGCATAAGCAGCAAACCAGCGCATAAGAAGAGCGCAATGCTCGGCAACCACAGCATGCAAACCTCCATGATATGCGATGCCTACTACCCTCTTCAAAGTGAAAGGGTTTACCTCATTTTCGACTAAAAAAGGGGAAACTGACTCCTTTTCATGATGTCTTGCTGTTTGTATGCTGCTCCGCCTTCCGCTGCATCACCTGGACTGGGCGTTTGTGGACGTTGGCGCCGCGCCCCCGCACCAGATGGCGGCGGAAAAAAACGCTCTTTTCACTGGTTTCGTGCCGTCCGCGCATGTTCCCTCCAGTGTGAAGGAACGGCATCCACAGCTTGACCCTACCCGCTTCACAGCTGTGGGACCGTGACAAATGCTATCGTGTACTGCATTAACTTGAATCGCGCGACGATTGCTAGCGACGCTCCTATACAACGGATGCTGCGCCATCTGGCGCTCATGTGTTCAGACATCAAAGACCTCACTCAAATCAGTAAAAGACAATCGTACTCGACGCCTCGACCGACCACGCCGCGCGCGCTCTCTCTCACCCGCCTCATTTACCGTTTTGGCTCGCCTTTGGCTGCGATTCCTCGAGTCCCCGCAATCCGCATCGGTTTCTCCACGTCCTGGCGCATCGACAGCCAGCGCCAACTCGCTCCACACTCGTCTCTGTGTGCCTGCCGCGTGCCCGCCCACCCTCTCCCCCCGCCGCTTGTCCGGTCGAAGTTGAGCGCGGATAGAGCGCGAGCGGCCGATCCAGAGCGACCGCGTCGCTGACTCGCTCCATTCGCTCAAACAGCCACCTCTAGCTAGGTCCCAGCGCCTCGAGCAGTCCTTCAGCCTTCCTCCTCACAGGTATCATGCTGGCGGGGATCATGCGCGCAGCGGCGGTGGCCTCGACGGCGCTGCTGCTAGCGGCAAACCCGGCGAGCGCGACCAACATTGACACGGACGGGTTCTCGCTGGACGGCTCGACAACCTACTGCATGGGCGTCGGCAGCGGCGGCAGCGCCGGGTCGCTCACGTTCGACTCGCTGCTCGCCAGCAACGCCGGGCGCTGCCCTTTGGGCGTAACCCTCTCGCTGCCGTCGACGCAGTTCCACGTGTCGACGACTTTCAAGGTCTCGTGGTGGACGTGGGTCGACTCGGCGGCGGGTGGCGGCATCTTCCCCAACTCCATCGACCCGAACACGGGGCTGCCCAGCGCCGTGACCACGTCGCTAATGTGGGCCTGCACGGCTGGCACCAACTGCGGGACGAACGTGGCCGGCGCTCCCCTCGGCACCGGTGGCTCGTCTAGTGGCGCGTTTGACGGCAGCAAGAAGTCGAAGCAGCTGGCGGACAACTCGTTCACGCTCACGACCGAGGGCTCGTACATTATCGTCGGCCTCGTGCAGCTCCCTGGAGACTCGACCCTTGACATCAGCGCGGAGGAGTACCTCGTCTTCAAGACGATCGAGATCGTGTCGGCCTCAACCGAGATCACGCCCACTCCATCGACCGAGGCCTCCTCGTCCTCGTCAGCTTCTTCCACCGGTAGTGGAAGCTCGACCTCCACTCCTACAATGACGCCTACCGCGTCGGACTCGAGCTCGGCGGGCAACCTCACGAGCCCCACGACGTCGTCTTCGGCAGGATCTGCGTCGGCGCCTGCCAAGGTCAAGCCTAGCAACTCTGGCAGCGAGGCCAGCTCCTCGGCCGACTCAGCGGCGTCCTCCAGCGCTGCGACCACGAGCGCTGACTCGACGAGTGGCTCCTCCGGCACCGTATTGATTATTGCGCTGATTGCTAGCGGCTGCGTTGTCTGTATTGTCGGATTCGCCATCGTCATGCGCCGCCGCAAGGGACAGCGCGCTCAGGCAAACAAGGCGTACGACTTTGCGTCACCCGGTGGCGACGTTGGGATGGTTGGCGGCGCTGGCGCGATGGCCAAGCGCAGCAAAAGCAAGGTGGACCTCGGCTACGTCGCCAACGTCTCGGCGCGCAACACGGACCGCTCGAACGACGATGCAATTCTTATGAGCGACGACACGTGCGTCATCATGGCCTCGGTCGAGCGCGGCTCCGAGCTGAGTGCCGGCTCGGTCGGCAGCTCGGTGCGCCACTTGAGCATGGACCACGAGTCCGTCCACCAGTTCGACAGCACGCGCGACGTGCCCGCTTCCGTCACTACCGCGGTCGCTGGCGGCGCCTTTGCTGCGGCTGCAGTTGCGACGGCTTCCCCGCGCGTGAGCAATGTCTCGGAGCTGTCGTCGCTTGCGAGCGAGATCAATGACCAGAACTTCAGCGTCGCCGACTCGCAGAGCCTTTCCAACTACGGCGACTCGGTCGTGGACGAGTCCCAGCACAACTACCTGCAGTCGTTCGACTGGAAGCAGTCGCAGTACGGTAGCGAGATGGATGACGACGACAAGGGCCGGGGGTACAGCACCGCGAGCGGCTACTCGGAGTTCTCGGCGCGTGACACGACGCTGTCGGATGACCGCCACAGCACGGTTGGCGGCGCGGCGGCCGGCTCGGCCGGCGAGTACCGCCCGACGGACATGTCGGACGCGACGCGCACGTCTCGGCTGGACTCGGAGATCTCAGTCGACTCGTACACGTTCCGCCCGTCGCGCCAGAGCACCGACTCGTACGGCTCTGGGTTCTCCATGTACAGCCGCAACAGCTCGCGGATCAGCGGCATGAGCAACTTTTCGGACGCTGAGAGCACCAAGTAAGCGCTGCCGCTTGGCGCGGACCATCCCATCCAAGAGTGGCGGCACGCATCCGGACGGCTCCACGACGCGGCGTGGGGGATATATGTAGCGTGGTGTTTCCAGGTCGAGCGAGCCATGGCTCGAGTGGCGATGCGCGGGTGCACATCCTGTGGATACTGAATGGACAATAATATAGCATTACCGGTACAGGTGGGAGCCATGGAGCACCCTCATGGTACGTTGCATCCAGTGATGCGTCTCTCCATCCACAACCAAAGCGTGCCACCGACCACCAACTCAAGCAAGGCTATGTATTGCATGGAGACTTGGTGTAGCGCTCACTCACGTAGCAGTGCACATCTGCTGCCTGACCGCTTAAGAGCAGCTCTACAGCATCTTGTGGTCCTTGAGCAGCTGCGTGAGCGTCGCGACCGTCTCGGGCTCGCACGGGATGAGCGGCGCGCGAACGGTCGACGAGCACCTGCCCATGAGCTCCATGGCCTTCTTGACGGGCTGCGGGTTGGCCTCGCTGAAAAGCGCCTTGACCAGGAAGACCTGTGGACGATCAGGTGGCGAAGGGAGGGACATGGTCAAAGACACAATAGAGCTGACCATGGGAGCAACACACAAGCAGCGAACGTACGTTCTCGAGCGCGGCCTTGCGGGCCGTGGCGAAGTCGCCAGCGAGCGCCGGCTTGGTGACAGCGAGGACCTTGGCGGGAGCTGCAGTGCATGCCCGTCAACGTGTGTTAGTCGAGCTGTCCGTGCATCATGCACCATACTCATTCATGACGGACTGACGGATCGGGGCAAAGAGGTGCTCAGTACGTACAGGCGTTGGAGAGGACACTGATGACGCCCTTGGCGCCGATCGACATGAGGGGCAGCGTCAGGTTGTCGTCGCCCGACAAGATGGTGAGGTCGCACAGCGCCGCGATTTCAACCGCCTGCCGTTTGTGCCATGCATGCCAAGAGTCAGTCAGTCGCTGTTGCCTTGAGCAAGGATCTCCTCGCGCCCGGCGGACCGGAGCGGACGAGCAAGAACGCAGAACGAACGAACGAACCTGGTCGAGCGACCCAGTGGCCTCCTTGATGGCGACGATGCCCGGCAGCTTGGACAGCTCGGCGATGGTCTTGGGCGCGAGGTTGATGCCCGTCCGGCCGGGGATGTTGTAGATGACGACCGGCAGGCCGACGTCCGCGACGGCCTTGAAGTACTGGTACATGCCCTTCTGCGTGGGTTTGTTGTAGTAGGGGCACACGACGAGCGCCGCGTCGGCGCCCGCGTCCTTGGCCGCCTGCGTCAGGCGCAGCGCCTCGGCCGTGCTGTTGGAGCCCGTGCCGGCGATCACGGGCACACGGCCGTTCACGTACTTGACCACCTCGGCGATCACCTTGTCGTGCTCCTCGTGGCTCACCGTCGGCGACTCGCCCGTCGTGCCCATCTACAGTGTAGCAGCAGCGGCCAGTCAGTCAGTTTGTGTCGGGTATTTCCGCTTGCACTCGGGAGCGGTGGGCTTTCCTACCGGCACGAGGCCATCGATGCCCTCCTGGATCTGCCACTCGACCAGCTCGCGCAGCTTGGCGTAGTCGACGCTCTTGCCGTCCTCCGTGAACGGCGTCACGAGCGCCGTGATGGCTCCCTGCAGCTGCACCATGACGTGCGAGGTATGGGGTCGTCGAGGCGGGCGGGGCGTCGAAGGAGCGGCCAAAATGCGCGAATGGTCGGTCGGTCGGATCGGCAGCCGTCGACCAGGTCTCAATAGAGGACGTGTTTGTGCATGCACCTGCGTACAAAGCAAGTGTATGGCGCTCAGTATCGGGGGGTGGCGCACCACCAATGCCGCTGCGACTTCAAGCTCAACGCAACCAACAGGCTGTTTTCTGTGTGCTGCACACAAGAAATTTCTATGATGTGGGCCGTCCCAGATATGGCTGCAGTCTGGAGCGCGCCACCCTCTGGATACACGAAACCACGGTGGCATTGTTCCGAAATACGCACATGTTCAAACTTTTGAACCTCATTATCGTACTGTGAGATATACTTTATTCAAGTGAACGGTTTGGAGGGAAAGCGCCAGACAAAACAAGAAAGTGCGCGCGCAAAGGGAAACCCTTCAAGCCCGCCAAAATCGCGCGCGCTGATCTATACGAAGCGCAAGTGAATCACAGCAGGAAAGGCTGCAGGCGGCGGCGGAAGCGGAAGCGATGAGCACGGCGGTGGGCGGGAGCCCGCACGCTGATGTTGGAGGCGCCAGCGCCAGTGGAGGCGTGCGCAAGCGCAAGCGCGAGGCCGGCGCGGACGCGGGCGAGTTCGAGTGGGAGACGTCCAAGGAGAACGTCATGCCGCTCAAGCGCGGGCGCAACGTGCCGGACCTGAACCGCGCACTGAGTGCGCAAGACTCGTTCTTGGAAAAGGTGCGCCTCGATGAGCAGGCGAAGCAGCACGAAGACCAGATCCGCGCGTACAAGGGCGACGACCCGCTTGGCGCTTGGGCCGACTACATCCGCTGGATCGAAACCAACATGCCCGAGGACACGCGAAAGAAGTTTGGTGTTTTGGAGAAGGGCACGCGTGCGCTCAAGGACATTCCGCGGTACAAGGACGACATGCGCTACATCCGTCTCTGGATTCAATACGTACGTGCGCTGGCTGCATCGTGTCTAGGAACTCTTTGCGCGTAGCGATGACGCATCTCACACATTGGTGTCTCCTGGAAACGGCAGGCGGACTTGGTCTCCAACCCGAAGGACATTTTCAAGTATTTATACCAGAACAAGATCGGGGAGTTCGTCTCGCTCTTCTACATCGGCTGGGCGTGGGTGCTGGAGAGCATGGGCAACTACCCGCAGGCCCACAAGATCTACCTCAAGGCCACCCAAAAGTACGTGCATACCAACCGAGCAAGTCATGTAAACAATTCTAACTGGTTGCTGCTTGCTATAGGAAAGCGGCCCCACGTGAGCTGTTGGCGCGCAAGTACAAGGAGTTCCAGCGCCGTATGAGTCGCCACTGGCTGCGCGTAAATGAGGAGACCGAGGCCAACCAATCTGGCGACGCGGATGAGAGATACGCGTTGGAGAATATCTCGCCGTTCGACCCGGCGGATCACGTCGGGGACACACAGCTGCAGCGGCACCGGCAACAGCTCTCATTCACCCGCTCGGAGAGCGTACGGCGAGCAAACGCGCACAAGCCGGTATTTATTGTCTACGAGGATCCCATTGATGGCGATGTCGATCCTTTTGACTGTAATATCGGCTGGAGCACGCTGGACTCTGTTCAGAACCAGAACAAAGAGAACGACCTGGCTCCTCGGCCGTGGAACGCCGAAGCTCGAGCTCCCTCGATGCCGGAGGAACCTTCACTGCGGACGCCTTCCAGCGCGTTCGAGGTTTTTGCCGATGATGATTGCGCTCCTTCTGCTGTCACGTCTAGCTCCGGCGGACTGGTGATGACCAACCGTTCGCGTTCTCTTCGCCAGAGAATCGAAGGCGTATCAACCGAAGAGGAACAGCTCGCGCAGCAGCCACTGAAGAACTTTTCGGGCGGCGGTGGCCACCATGATAGCCCTGCCACGAAGCCTGTGCGGAAGACAAAGAATGTCAAGTCGGAGGTGATCGCGTACGACGTTCACCAACTCAAGCCAAGACACGGAGGCGAGCTGCTGTCATTCGAAGAAGTTCGCGCCCAGGTATTCAAGCGCAACCTAAAGACTTCGCAAAAAGGTGCGAGCCCTTTGCGTAGAGTTGCTGCTCCGCCAGAAGATGCGGCAACGGCGGAGGCGGTCGATGTTGGGCAAGCGCGCAGATCGTTTTTAGCGCCAAGCAGCTTCACCGCACCGAAAGATCCGGCGCCCAGAAGGTTTGGTGGCTTCTCCTTCACGGACAGCAAGGTCGGTGGGTTGACTGGGTCAGCGCCAACCACAAAGTACGCCGCATTGGATGCTGCCGCTCAAGACGACGTGACGATCAACACCCGCGTCGCGATGGAAGACATCAACGGCATGTTCTGTAGCCCGCAACGACCTGTTCGATCTCAGGTAACGGAGGTGAGGGAAGATGATCCGGTGGAGCGAAAGCTCCACTTCAGCATCTTCGACGACTCGGTGGACAGCGTGGCTGTGAACGCTCAGGATCAGTCACTTCACCGCGACACAAACGATCCTCCAACGGACCAGGCCTTCCAAGTGTTTGCCGACGACGACGCTGACGTTCCCCAGGCGGCGAGCAAGAAATCGCAGCCGAGGAAGGCGCTCCAGAGCCGCGAGGACCTGGTTCGTGGCGTGCGTCTGACGAACAAGGACATCATCATGCAGATGCAAGCCAAGGACAAAGATGATGGTGACTCGAAGCGACCTCCGAAAGGGGGCAGGTAGCGTAATCCTACCCGCTTCGTGACTCACTTGCACGAAGCTTGGAGACGTCGATGTCCTTCAACGCTGACAGTCCCATGTGGAACACAGCGTCGTAACACGGAACGAGCGCACGACGGAGAAAGTGACACCAGAACCGCTCAGGTATCGTACACCGCAACATGCTGCTATTGCGTGTGCGTACTTGTTTGGTTCTGTGCCTCCGCTTGCGGACCCAAGTATTTGCCAAACGAAATATATACACTAGTTAGCGAGGAAGAACTGCATGGACCTTGCATGATACGCTTCTCGTGTATGGCTGTTCTAACCCGTCCATGTGGAAAAGGTGCTGCACGTGGCAAAAGGAGCACCAGCCCAGGAATGCCGAGCTGAAGTGCAGCGCCAAAGGCATGGAGCCTGTCCCGGAAGCACCTCCCGCCCTCCTCGACCCGTACGAATCTGATCATCGGAAGACCATGATCGAGAGTAAGGTTGTTCAAGCGTACTTGCGATCACGGAGTGATGCCGTCAACAAGCATTCGCGAAAGCTGCCACGCCTTCCTCTCGCCAACATCACAAAGCGGCAGTTCAAGAAGCCCACCACGGTGAAGCTTGGCGATTCGCTGACGCTAAGAGTTACGGGCTTGCTCGGCTCGGGAGGATTTGCCCATGTGTTCGCGGCATCTGCTTCAATTGACCAAGGGAAGACAGCAATCGACGTGGCCGTCAAGGTGCGTTCATACTGGGGATGTTTACTCCCGAGAGAACACACACTCACCTTGTCAGCGCTTTGCTTAGTTTGAGACCCATCGCTCAACTCTGGGTTGGGAATTCTTCATCGTCAACAAGCTGCGAGCATCCAACCGAAAGGACAGCAGCACTCCTGCCATCCCTCGACCAGTGTTTCACGGCTTGCACCTATTTTCGGTAGGCTGCTTTATACTTGAAGTACGATGAATGCTCTGGCGTTTGTCAAACCAAAAGCCAACTCACGCTCATGCTTTTGTATGCTTCAGAACGGGTCTATGCTGCTCATGGGCAAGGGGTGCACAGGGACGCTACACGATCTTCTCAACACGTACAAGAAGGTGACGTCCCAATGCTGCGATACGAATTTTCAACGTCGGCGCTCTAACTGAATGTTGACATTGGTTCAGCTCGGGAAAGCATTTCCAGAGACGCTTGCAGTTTACTATGGCATCCGCATGCTGCGGTCCATTGAAGGCATACACGCAGCTAACATACTTCACGGCGACATCAAACCAGACAACTGGCTGGTGGCATTGGGTCAGCCGGACCCCAATTTGGCCTCCAACGTCGACTTTCGCCTGCGTCAACCCGAGTGCGAAGCGGGAGACCTCTGTCTGATCGACTTTGGGAGAGCAATCGACCTGTCAGCATATCCACCCGGCACGAAGTTCGTCGGCGATTGCCACACGAAGGGGTTTCAGTGCGTCGAGATGCTCAGTGCGCGACCCTGGACGTTCCAGATCGACTCGTTCGGGTTTCTGGGAACGATGCACTGCATCTTGTTTGGTGAGTACATGCAAGTGAAGTGCCAAAAAGTCCGGGGCGAGCCCGCACGATGGGCCATATCCAAGCCGTTTAAACGGTACTGGCAAGTAGAGATGTGGACGGAGATATTCGACACACTACTCAACATTCCGAGTTGCTCGGAACAACCGCCGCTGTCGAAGCTGCGTCACCGGTTGGAAGACTACCTGCTTCTCGATCGTCGCCGACGTCAGGTATGTGGTTGCACGGCACTTATACTGATGGCAGTGGCGCGAGGTGCAACTCATCGGCTCATTGTGATCAACGTAATAGGAGTTGTGCGAGCAACTGGCCCAACAAGAGAGATTCCTCGCCAGGTCGAAGGTTTGACGCCGTCCTCAATCCAGTTACAGTCCCAGTCGTTTTCGTAGGCAGTCACGGGACCTACGAAGCACTTCGAAGCATCGCTGACTCCGTTCGGCATTCTCTTTTTTGAAAGCATATTTGCGTTTGCCAGGACCCGACAGCTCGGATATTGCTTTGTCGAGGAGGTATCATGTATCTCTGCTGCTGTTGGGTCGTCAAGCTCGAGCAAACTCGTGTCAGCGAACGAACAATATCCAGTTACCTCGTCACTTTAGCACAAGCCCAGGCTATCGGCGAGGTGAGTCGCTGAAGTCGCTGCGACGCAAAAGCTTCACGAACTTCTGAGTCGTGCTCTCGAACGCTCTTATGGGCTGCGAGTGGTGGCATCCCTGACGCGCCCGGCCCGTGACCAGTCCGAGCTACGAATTACGAAACAGCTCATCACCACCAACGAGAGCGAGGGCAAGAAGCAAAGGTAAGCCTGGAAACTAGTGTGTTGAACTCGGTTCTCTCTGCCACCCTTGCTAGGAGCACCCGTGAATGAACGAGCGCATGCGCGAGGAACTGTCACCTGACTGGTTGGTCTGCTGTTGTGTTCGACAGTCACTGCGGGGCGTTGCTGTACGGAGGGTACTGCTGCTTGTAGTCCGCCGCTGTCGAGGTCGCAGAGGTGCCTGTCGCCGGGTCAGCTGCCGCACTCGTCGCTCCTGCAGCGCCATACTGGGCGTACTGGTACTCCGTTCCTGCCGCACCCGCCGCCGACTGGCCCCACTGAGCGTAATACGCATTGTAGTCCGCTTGGGTCCACTCCTGCTGCTGTTCCGTGCCGGTACCCCACGACTGCTGAGCGTACCCAGCGTAGCTAGCCGCGGTCGGCGGCGGATATGCCGTTTCCGGCGTGGCACCAAGCATTGAAGCTGTGGGCGGCGGGAATGCTGTTGCGGGCGTGGCACCAAGCGCTGTGGGCGGAGGATATGCAGTCGCCGGTGTGGCACCAAGCATCGAGGCTGTGGGCGGAGGGTACGCCGTTGCAGGTGAGGCGCCGAGAGCAGTGGGCGGAGGATACGCCGTTGCAGGTGTGGCGCCGAGCGCGGTGGGTGGAGGGTATGCAGTCGCAGGCGTGGAGCCTAGTGCGCCTGAAGTGGATGAAGGCCCATACACTCCAGGTGCGCCCGCAGCGGCCGACACGGTTCCTGGCGCCCCAACTGATTGCTTGGTCATCCAGGGCTGATTCGACGCCGACGTCTTCACCGGCTGGAGCCAAGGCGCTGGCGCCGACGTCGACGACGTCGTCCTGGTCGCACTCGAAATGACGGGTTTCTCGCCGAGCTGCTGCATGAAGGACTGGTACTCTTCGTCAATGGCCGCCGACTCGGCCGCTGACTTGCGCTTCTGGGTACAGTCGCGCGTTGGGTGGCTCGAGTCGCCACAGATCGCGCACTTGACGTTCGCCGTTTTGAACGATTCTGTTGACACAGGACGGCGGCATCCACGAAAGCAGCGCTGGTTAGCACACTCATACACAAGCGTTCATGCACCGCGCTGAGCATCGGTTGGATAAGTACGTACGGTCTCGGTTCGGACACTCCCACTGCCGGTGACCCTTCTCGCCACACATGTGGCAAAAGTCGTCGTCGCGCAGGGTGCCGTTGATGAGCGCAAGCTCGCGCAGCTGCTTCTGCTTGTGCGCGTTCCTCATGTCGTCGACGGGCACGAGCAGCGCCTCGACCTCCTTGGCGGCGCGGTTAATATCGTCCTCGCGCTCGCCCGTGATAAGTACGTGCAGGTCGTCGTTCTCGTCCGCGCTCGACTTCTTGCCGCGGCTGCCCTCCTTGACGGAGCCCTTGCCGCGGATCGCGATCTTGCAGCCCGTCTCCTTCTCCATGCGCTTCTGCGTGTTGCCGCGCGGGCCGATGATCAGGCCGATGAAGTTGTAGGACGGGAACTCCTTGATCGGGATGTAGATCTTGCGCTGCAGGCGCTGCCGCTGGTAGTCGGCCGGCGGACGGAACATGGGGTTGATCTTCATGAGCTGCTCAATCGTCTCCTGCCGACTCTTCTCTAGCGCCGTGCGCATGCGCACCTCGCGCGTGTTAGTGCGCTTGCCGTTCGCGTCGTACTGCGGCGGTGGCGACGGCGACCGCCGCGGGTCCCTCTCCATGCGGGCGGCGTCCGCCGCCACGGTCGCGAGGCGCTGGCTGATGACGTCCAGCTTGGTGCGCAGCGCGGCCGACTGCTGCTGCTTCTGCGACAGCAGGCTGGCCATCGAGCTCGCGGCCGCGACGTTGTTCCCGGCAGGCGCCCAGCGCGACTTCTTGCGCCGCTTCTCGCCTTCACCGGACCCGGGAGCTGGCGCCTCGTCGACTGGCTCGCCCCACCGACTCTTGCGCTTCTTGCGCGCCTGCCCGTCGTCCTGCGCCGGCGGATCCGCGGCCGGGGCCGCGCTAGCGCCAGTGGACGAGTCATTGGAGCTAGGCTGCGCCTTGGCGCTGTCCTTGGCACCGTCCTTGATGTCGTCCTTTACGCCGTCCTTGGTGTCCCCCTTAGTGTCCGTCGTGGGGTCCGCCGTGGTCTTGGATGGCGGCGCCTCGTCCTCCGGCATCGACCCGCTCTCCGTGAACTTGATGTACAGCTTGAGCACCTCGCGGTAGGGCGCCCAGGCCTTGAGCTCCTGCCAGAAGAGCGGGTACGCGCCGTACTTGTCGGCCAGCCGCGGGTGCTCACGGAACCACTGCTTCATCGGGTGGTGGTACGTCTTCATCATGGCCTCGCGCTCCTGCTCCTCCTCGTAGTGGTACTCGTCCTGCTGCTGCTGCTGCTGCTCCTGCTGCGCCTTCCCCGCGTCCGTCGGCTGCTCCTTCTTGTCCACGAAGCTCATGAACGCGGCAAAGCCGCCTCCGCCGTCGTCGCCCGCCATGGATCGCGTTGGGGGACGCACCAGTCGCGACTCCTTCTCGCGCCTTCCGCCCGGTCAATCGCGCCGCTTTGTGCTGGGCAAAGAGGGCGAGGGGTGCTACTACCTACTCTAGAGCCTCGCTAATTTCATTTAATATCAATTCAAGGAGTATTCACGATACACTTTTCAAGATCGGCGACGTTTTTCCACCAATCCACAAATACAACCCCCATTTTCAGCGAATCAGACAGCGTATCCGCGGCTTCACCCGTGCGTGGGGGGTTTGATATCCATCGGTTGGCTCGCCGCGACGCCAATCCACGAGCGCAACATCCCCTCGCGCCGGCGGCTCCCGTCCTCGACTGCGCACCGCCCCCTCCCCAGGCCGCCGACCGCTCCAGCGCGCCGCCATGGCTGCTGCGGAGGACGACGTGCTGCGGCATCTGCTGGACGCCGCGCTGCTGCGCCCCACGCACGACGTGCCCATCCACTCCTTCCAGGTAGCCATGCCGCTCTCGCTCCCCCTTGGCTGCCCATGCGCTCCTCGTCCACGGCTCTGACACTCATGACTCGCTCCTCTCAATGGACCAGCATGAGGTGATCGACAAGGCCCAGCGCGGCGAGCTGTCGCTCAAGCGCGTGGCCAGCCAGACGCTCGCGACCGCCTTCCGCGCGCAGGACCGCCGCGCCGAGGCGCACCTCGCCGCCTTCCTGCGCGAGGCGGCGACCGTGCTCCGGGGCTTCCCTGCGGCCTTCGCGGCCGTGTTCGCCGCCCGCCAGCGCGCCGTAGCACTGTCCTTCGCGTCCGCGCGGCTGCTGGCGCTGCGCTTCTCGTGCGCGGTCGTCGACGCCGCGCTTACGGCCAAGCTCGAGGGCGCCGACGCGTGGCTGCGCGGCCTTGCCGCGTCGCAGTCGGCGCTGCTGGAAGCGACACTGGTGGACTCGGCGCGCGCCCAGGCAGCGGCGATCAAGGCGCTCGTGCGCCTCGTCCGCACGCACCGCGACGCGCTCCTGCCGCTCTACACGTCGGTGCTCCTCCCGGACGCCGCGCCCTCGGAGACGCAGCAGTTCCAGCTCTGGCGCGCGCTCTGCCACTTCGATCTGTCCACGGAGACCAAGGAGAAGCTCTGGGCGCTCTACGCCTTCTGGGCCTTCGAGAGCAAGACGCGCACGCCCGTGCCGCTAGCGGCCGGCGACCTGCGGCTCAAGGGCATAACCGCCGCGCAGTTCGAGGCGCTCGTCAAGCCGGCGCTCGCCAAGGCGCTCAAGAAGTCCCCCGACTCGGCGCTGGAAGCGGCCGGCGCGCTCGTCCGCGCGGCCGCGCCGCTCGACTTTGGCGCCTACTTCGGCGACATGTTCGCCTCGGTGCTGACGGCCAAGCTGCGCTCGCAGAAGGAGGACGTGCGCCAGCTGACCGTCGCGCTGTCCAAGGCGCTCGTCGCGACGTTTCAGGACGCCGAGCACGTCGAACAGCTCGTCGCCACGGTCGGCGGCCTGCTGGACGGCAAGCACGGCATCCTCGCGCAGTTCTACATGCGGGAGGCCGCCTTTGCCGCGCTCTGCGACGCAGCAGACGTGGCGACGACCGGCGCGCTCGCCTCGACGGACGCGCCCACGAAGATCGCGAGAATTGCGATCCCTGTGCTGCTCAAGGCGGCGAGCAAGGAAGCGCACGACCAAACGCGCCACATTGGGCTGCTTGCGCTCGGCAAATGGTCGGCGCTGGCGGGCGGAGAGCTCGCGGCGGACGCGGTGGCGGCGATCCGCGCCGGCCTGAAGAGCAAGTCGGAGCAAACTGTCGTCGGGTACCTGCGCGCGCTCGCGGTGCTGTGCCAGAGCGCCAAGACGTCGACTGTCGCGGCGGTGCAGCCGTTCAAGGACGAGGTGCTCGCGGTGGTCAAGGACGCGAGCAAGAAAGTCAATCTGGCGCGCGTAGACGGCCTGCTTGCCGTCGGTATTGCCGGCGCGCTGGCCACGTCGAGCAGCGACATGGACGCGACCATGGCCCAGGAAGGCGTCGCGGACCTGCTTGTCAGCAGCTCGTTCGTCGAGGCGACCACGCGCTCGCTCCTGTCGGCGCCCAAGGAGACGCTGGCAGGCGAGTTCGAGAGCCCCGAGGTGACGGCGCTGGTGCTGCTGCCTGTCGCGATCTCGTGGGTGCTCTCGTCCAAGCAGGACGACGCTGCCATGGCGTACAAGCTCCTGGTCGACTTGCTCTGCGCGCCGTCTCTGGCGGTGCGCCGCAGTGCGGAAGCCACGGTGGGCGCCATCTACGCGTCGTCGATGGAGCACGCGCCGGGACTCCTCCTCGCGTTCCAGCTCAAGCTCACGGCCGTGGCGACTGCGGAAGAAGCGGCGCTGGCGAGTGCGCAACGCGTCCGGGACGACGAGGCCTCCGTGTCCGTCGTTCCCCCCGGCGGAGTGCTGCGGAGAGCGCTTCGCACGCTGGTGTCTGCTCGTCTGGCTGGCTCGGACGAGATCAAGGACGCGGTCTTGCCCCGCGTGCTGGTCGTGTCGCACCACCCCTTCCTCGTGGAAGGCAAGAAGCAGTCGGTGTTCTCGAGCGAATGGGCGTTCATTCGGCCGCGCTTCCTCCCGGAGGCTGCGCGGACGGAGAAGCCGGCCAAGAAGCAAGAGGACGAAGAAGACGAGGAGGACGAGCATGAAGAGACGTCGGCCGACCTTATCGACCAGCAGATTGAGGCCAGCGACGCCATCAAGGCGGGCATCATCCGGCTGATCGCCGACGACGACTCTGGCCTGCTGTACTCGCCGCACAAGGTGGAGCGCTTGGCTGCGCAGCGCGTGGTCGCCACGCTGCTTGACTTTGCGGGCAACGGCGAAGGCGAGCACGTCGCGCTGCACGACATCATCGAGGACTCGCTCGCCAAGCGCTTCGAGCGCGCGGGCGTCCAAGACATCACGGAGGCAGACATCAACGTGTTCTTTACTCCGTTTGACGAGCTGTACGTCCCGAAGAAGGCGGGAGCCGACGAAGACGACGAGGCGGCGGCGCGCACGCGCAGCGGAGGCCGACGCGGCAACGCCGACGAGCAGTGGGAGCAGCAGCTCCGGGAAGAGCTGGCGAGGAAGAAGGCGCAGAGCGGACAGGCCAAGAAGAAGCTCACCGCCGAGGAGAAGGCGCTGCTGGCGCAGCAGCAGGCGCTGCGCCACAAGCTGCACGAGACGGGCACCGTTGTGCACCACGTACTGGAGGCCGTCGACATGCTCGCGGTCACCAAGCCCGACGAGCTCCACCCGGCGCTGCCGTTCTTGCTCCCGTCCATGTCCCTGCTGCTCGGGTGTCAGCTGTTCGCGGACATTGAAGCCGTGCGTGGCCTGCGCTCCATCGCCAAGACCCTCTCCCCGGCGCTCCTCCGCAACGACTACGAGCTCTTCGCGAGCGCCATCCGCGTGTGCTTGAAGCTGGACGCTCTCGGCGAGTCCCAGAAGGCGCAGGCGGCGCGGATCCACGACATGAAGGACGTCTTCTCGCGCTTGCTGGCCGAGCTCATGGAGCACGTGATTGGCTTCCAGTTCGACTCGGAGGCGGACTATGACGCCGACGCACCGTGCAACCACATCCCGCCGCCTACGCTGCACGCGGTCTTCCCGGTGCTCCGCGCGCTGATCCTGCTCGCTCCGGAGCTGCGCCACTGGGCGCTGCCGCTCTTCGCGGCCCACGCCCGCATGATCCCGGAAGAGGAGGAGGAGGAGATCGGCGACGTCGCGGCGCAGCGGATGCTCCGCAAGGACATGATCGACCTCGCGCTGCACGTGATGCACCAGCAGGCGGTCGGCGGGTCCGTCCCGATCACGAACGCGGACCTCGCGCCGGAGAAGCTGCTCACGAGCGCGTGCCTTGGCCCGCCGCTGTCGATGAGCGAGTGGAACCCGGTGCTGGGCGACGACGGCTTGCTCTCCGAGCACGCGCCAGTGCGAGCCCAGTGCCTGCGCGCGTTGGTGCACGTCGCCGAGAGTGACGAGTGCGAGCTGACCGCCGACCAGATGAACCCGCTGCTGACGTGCCGCTTGTTCTGCAGCCTCTTCGACGTGGACAAGGCCAACAGCGAGGTCGCGCGCTCCATCTGGGAGCGGACGGGCGCCTCCATCACGGCGCTGTTCGCGGGGCCGCTGATGGCGCTGCTGAACCACACGCGCGCCAACGTGCGCGAGAGCGCGTCGCGTGCGATCGCGGACGGCATGAAGCAGTTCCCCGAGACGGTGACGCCCGTGATCAACAACCTCAAGGCGCAGTTCGTCAAGACGGTGCCGCCGCCGATGGAGCACCTGGACGAGTTCGGCAACCCGATGGTCCGCCGCCCGGGCCACGCGGACCAGCTCGAGGAAGACCCGGTCACCGTGTCGCCACGTCTCGGCGTCGCGCTGTGCTTGGAGGAGGCGGCCATGGTCGCCGAGTTCTCGAGCGTGAACGTGATGAACGTCATGTCGTTCGTGATGGAGCACGGCTGGGGCGACCCGAGCGCGCTCGTGCGCGCGCAGATGCGCAAGACGGGCATCCAGATCGTGAGCTCGCTCGGCAGCGGCGGCAACACGGCGCCGCTGCTGCAGCTCTTTGAGCGCTTCC
The DNA here is from genome assembly GCA_023338055.1 of Phytopythium mirpurense. Classification (NCBI taxonomy): domain Eukaryota; phylum Oomycota; class Peronosporomycetes; order Pythiales; family Pythiaceae; genus Phytopythium; species Phytopythium mirpurense. The sequence continues at coordinate 39,388 of JAADXZ010000009.1, forward strand.
TCGATGCGAAGCCGTCGGACAGCCAGCGACTCGCTATCTACGACCACCAGCGCGAGGGCGTGGTCGTGTGCCTCGGCTCGCTCGCCAAGCACATGGACAAGTCGGACCCCAAGGTGTCGTCGATCGTCGACTCGCTGCTCGAGGCGCTCAGCATCCCGTCCGAGTCGGTGCAGCGCTCGGTCGCGACGTGTCTGTCGCCTCTGATCCCCGCGGTCAAGGACCGCAGCACGGCCATCCTGGACGAGCTGCTCGCTCGGGCGACGGCCGGCGAGACGTTCGGCGAGCGCATTGGCGCGGCGTACGGCGTGTCGGCGGTGGTCAAGGGCCTCGGCATCTCGTCGCTCAAGCAGCACAGCATCATCCCGCGGCTCGAGGAGGCGATGAAAACGGGCGGCTCGAACGCTCGCCAGGGCGCCATGCTCGTGTTCGAGTGCCTGAGCCAGCGGCTCGGCATCCTCTTTGAGCCGTACATCATCGTCATCCTGCCCATCATGCTCAAGTGCGCGGCCGACACGAGTCCGCCGGTGCGCGAGGCGGCGAGCCACACGGCCAAAGGCATCATGAGCAACCTGTCGGCGCACGGCGTCAAGCTGGTGCTGCCCTCGCTGCTGCGCGCGCTGGAGGAGAGCGCGTGGCGCACCAAGCAGGCGGGCATCCAGCTGCTGGGCACCATGGCGTACTGCGCCCCTCGGCAGCTCGGCTCGTGCCTGCCGCAGGTCGTGCCGAAGCTCACGTCGGCGCTCACGGACTCGCACCCGCGCGTGCGGGAGGCGGGCAAGAGCTCGCTGCGCGACATTGGCTCGGTGGTGCGGAACCCTGAGATCGCGACCATCTCGACGGCGCTGCTGAACGCGTTGGAGGACCCGAACAAGTACACGGGCGCCGCGCTGCAGCAGCTGCAGCAGACGTCCTTCATGCACTCGATCGACGCGCCGTCGCTCGCGCTCGTCATGCCCATCATCACGCGCGGGCTCAAGGACCGCGGCGGCGACGCCAAGAAGAAGGCGGCGCTGATCGTCGGCAGCATGTGCTCGATGATAAACGACGCCAAGGACCTCGTACCGTACCTGGACCTGGTGCTGCCGAGCCTCAAGACGCAGCTGATGGACCCGATCCCCGAGGTGCGCGCCGTGGCGGCCAAGGCCATGGGCAAGCTCGTGCGCGGCCTGGGCGAGAAGCACTTCTCGGACATCCTGGCGTGGCTGCTCGAGGCCATCAAGGGCGAGGCTTACGGCAGCGTCGAGCGCTCGGGCGCGGCGCAGGGCCTGTGCGAGGTCGTGGTCGCGCTCGGCAAGGAGCGCGTGGAGGGCGTCATGTACGGCGACATTTTCCCGCTGGCGCGCCACCCCAAGTTCGCGGTGCGCGAGGGCGTGCTCTGGATCATCGCCTTCTTGCCGCCCGCGCTGGGCAAGTCGTTCGCTGTCTTCCTCGAGGACGCGCTGCCGGTGGTCGTGGCGGGCCTGTCGGACGAGGCCGAGTCGGTGCGCGACGTGGCCATGCACGCGGGCCACGTGGTCGTCAACGCGCACGCGCTGTCGCACACCAAGGAGATCTTGCCGTCGCTCGAGGCCGGGCTCTTCGACGACAGCTGGCGCATCCGGCAGAGCTCGGTCGCGCTGCTCGGGGACCTCATGTACCGCATCAGCGGGACGCGCGCCGTCGGGCTGAGCGAGGTGACGGCGGGCGAGGTGGACGAGGACGACGACTCGGCGGGCAGCGCCGCGGGCGACCGCGCCATCACCAAGATCCTGGGCATGGCGCGGCGCAACGCGATCCTGGCGTCGCTCTACATGATCCGCTCGGACACGTCGGCCGTGGTGCGCCAGAGCGCGCTGCAGGTGTGGAAGAGCGTGGTGGCCAACACGCCCAAGACGCTGCGCCAGATCCTCGAGACGCTCATGCGCACGATCGTGACGGCGCTCTCGGGCGACAACGCCGAGAAGCAGACCATGGCCGGCCGCACGCTCGGCGAGATCGTGCGCAAGCTCGGCGAGCACGTGCTGCCCGAGATCGTGCCCATCCTGCGCGCGGGCCTGGCCCCTGCGAACGCGCCGGGCATGCGCCAGGGCGTGTGTCTCGGGCTGGCCGAGGTCATCAACTGCTGCACCAAGAAGCAGCTCGAGGACTTTGTCGACACGCTCGTCGAGGCCGTGCTCGACGGGCTCTCGGACGAGCTCCCGGAGGTGCGCAGCTCGGCGGGCCAGGCCTTCGACGCGCTGCACCGCGGCATCGGCTACCGCGCGATCGACGAGACGGTGCCGGCGCTGCTGCAGCGCATCCAGTCGGCCCGCGTGGACGCGCAGGAGCACGCGCTGCTCGGCCTGCAGGAGATCCTGCGCGTCAAGTCGCGCGAGGTGCTGCCCTACCTCATCCCGCGGCTGCTCGTCACGCCGCTCTCGAGCGCGGGCGTGCGCGCCATGGCGCGCGTCGCGCAGGCCACGGGCCCCGTCGTGCACTTCCAGCTCGAGCGCGTGTTTGCCGTCTACTTGGCCGCGTTCGAGGCGCTCAAGGAGGAGGAAGAGGAGGAGGATACGGACAAGTCCACGGACAAGACGAGCAAGCGGCGCGGCGGCGCGGCGTCCAAGGAGGAGATCCACGCGTCGCTGCGCGCCGTCGTGCTGAGCGTCGAGGACGTGGGCGTGCAGTGGCTGGCGGTCGAGCTGTGCAAGCACTGCGAGAGCGAGAGCGCGGCGCGGCGCGCGCTGGCGCTGCGGCTCGTGGGCGACTTTGGCGCGGGCACGCGCACGCAGTACAGCGCGCAGGCGCCGCTGCTGCTCAAGCAGATCGTGGTGCACCTGAACGACCCGGACGCGTCGGTCGTGGCGGCCGCGTCCAACGCGCTGCTGGGCATGAACGCGACGCTGCGGCCCGAGGCCATGGCGGCGCACCTGGACTTTATCCGGCAGTCGATCAACTCGCTGGTGAGCGACGTGCGCCACCGCAAGGGCGGCGTCGGCGCCACGGGCGAGTTCCTGCTGCCCGGGCTGTGCCTGCCCAAGGCGCTCGAGCCCTTCCTGCCGAGCTACCAGTTCGCGCTCATGAACGGCTCGCCCGAGCTGCGCCAGAGCGCGGCCGCCGGGCTCGGCGAGCTCGTTGAGCTGTCGAGCGCCACGGCGCTGCGGCCGTACCTCATCAAGCTCACGGGCCCGCTGATCCGCATCGCCGGCGACCGCTTCCCGGGCCACGTCAAGGCCGCCATCCTGCAGACGCTCGAGACGATCCTGGGCAAGGGCGGCGTGGCGCTCAAGCCCTTTCTGCCGCAGCTCCAGACGACCTTTGTCAAGGCGCTCAACGACGCGGCCGCCGACGTGCGCGCGCGCGGGGCCTCGGCGCTCGGCAAGCTCGTGGCGCTCAGCCCGCGGGTCGAACCGCTCGTCGCCGAGCTCACGGAGCGGCTCAAGACGACGGCGCCCGGCGGCATCCGCGACGCCAACCTCGAGGCGCTCACGTCGGTCGTGGCGCGCGTCGGCGGCAAGCTGTCGCCGGCGGCCAAGCAGGCGCTCGAGGCGGCGCTGCTCGCGCTCGTCGACGCGAGCGACGGCGAGAGCGACGCCGCCGCCACGCGTGCCCTCGCCAGCCAGTGCCTCGCCTTGTCGGTCGCGTCCGACCCGTCCTCCTCCTCGTCGTCGTCGGACCCATCGAGCACCACCACCCGCGTGCTCGCGTACGCGCTGGCGGACACGCCGTCGGCGGACGCGCTCGCGGCGCTGCCGGCCGCTCGCCGCCTGAGCGCGGCCGCGTTCGTCGAGGCGCTGTTGCGCCAGGACGCGGCGCTCGTCACGCCCGTCGCGGCGGCCGTCGGCGACGCGCTCGCGCGGCTGGCGCAGGACGAGCAGGTGGCCGTGCGCGTGGCGGCGCTGCAGGCCGTCGCCGTGCTCGTCAAGCAGCCCGAGGCCTCGGCGGCGGCGTTCGTGCCGCTGCTCGCGCAGGGCGTGGCGCAGGCCAACAAGGACGTGGCGCGCCAGTCGCTGCGCATCCTCAAGCGCGTGGCCAAGCGCGAACCGGCGCTGACGCGCATGGCGCTGCCGACGCTCGTGCCGGCCACCTTTGCGCTCATCAAGAGCCCCAACCTGGCCGTCAAGCTGTCGGCCGAGCGCGCGCTGCTGTACCTGCTCGAGGTGCACGCGCGGCCCGAGACGGTCGGCGAGTACGTCGCGCAGTCTACCGACGCCGCGCACGGCAAGGTCATCAGCGAGTACACGCGCCGCGTGCTGGCCAAGCTCAAGGCCGACAGCGGCGACGAGAGTGACTAAAGGCGCTGCTGGGTGGTGGTAGAGCGTGTCGGCCTACGAACCGGTCGGGTCGGCAGTAGGGAGGGAGGGAGGGAGGGAGGTAGGGAGGAGGAGCGTCGAGCGCTGCGTGCTCGGTCAGAGCCGTTCGAATAGGTCGACGGTCGGTCGAACGAAGAAGAAGAAGAGCGGACGGATGCGTGCCGATTAAATACTGTGGGCGTGGAGGCAGCTCGCTCGCTCGCTCGCTAGGCGAGCTGGTGGAAGGCCGTGGGGCCGCGCGTCGAGCGCCAGGGAGGGGACTCGGCCGCTGGGGGCGCCTCGTCCTCCCGCGCGCTTCGCTGGCGGTGGCGCCGTGCGCGCTGGCGGAACACGCGCAGCACGTCCTCGTCGCCGCGCGTGTTGGTGCGCGCCTGCTGCTCATTGGGCACGGCGCACACGCCAGGCTGCCGCGTCAAAGTCCGTCCCCACACGCACAGGAAGGTTAGTACTACAGTAGAAGTCCGTCCGGTAGTAGTCTGAGCCACAGACGGAGGGAGGGGGGAGGGAGGGAGGGACTGGCATGACAGAACGCGGACGCACCCATCGCCAGCGGACGAGCATGGAGATGGCGACGGCGTACGCGATCACGGTGGCGGCCACGAGGATGCTGAAGCAGTCGCCGTTGTCGAACGGCCGGTAGCGCGCCTGCCACACGATGAGCGCCACCGAGCCCAGCACCGCTGCCCAAGGTAGGACCAAGGACCAAGGACACAGACACAGACAGAGACGTGAGGATGCAGCGCTAGGACCCCGCTCCCAAAGCTCCGACCGCCACGAGCCGCCCCACGCGCGCACGCACCGGCCGCGATGAGCGCGAGCCCAGGGACCGTGCCGACCCAGAAGACCTGCTCGCGTGACGGCGCGCCAAAGTGCAGGTAGATGGCGGCCACGACGCTGAGCGCCGACAGGCCGATGGCGGCGGCGATGGCTCCGCGCGCGACCTCCGGCACGAGCGCGCCCGACGACAGCCGCGTGCACAGCATGTGCGTCTCGCCGTCCGTCAGCGGCTGCGGCTCTCCCCCGGGCCTGCGCCGCCATACATATCACGTGCATGGCCGTTAAGCCCAACAGTGTCGGTATAAGAGAGCAGTGAGTCTTCTTGGCGGAGGAGGGGGCGCGTGACGTACATGGAGAGCGTGCGGTTGCCCGAGCAAAAGGCCGACCAGGAGGTGGACGTGGTGCCCGGGCCCGAGGCCACGTAGATGCCCCAGAGCCCGCCCTTGACGGACGCGTCGGAGGCCGCGTCCAGGTTGAGCCAGTTGCGCCGCAGCAGCGCCAGGAAGAGCATCGCGGCCACCACCACCGCCAGCAGCACCTGGTTCGCGTTCGACAGCCCGTACTGCCGGTGCCGCCGCCGCTGCATGGTGTGTGTCCACGCGGCCTGCGGAGTCCGACTCGCGTCGTCGATTCGGTAGTGAGCGAGACTGACCGGCACTTGTGCAATATGGAATACCTTTATAATCACATAAGCATCAATAGTATATTGTATTTTCATGTGGTTATATTTTGGAAAAAGATGAATGGTAAACTTTATAAACTTATAACGAGTATATATGATATACAGGCGATGGCTGGCTTGTTTCTGATGCGAGGAACAATTAGACACAAACGACCGCCGCGAGGTGCGCAGGATGACGACCAACACCTGCGGGTTCGTGCTCTTCCCAAGGACGATCGGTCGGTTCCATTCATTCACACTCGCCACGTGCGAGGTCAGCTGCGCTCTCAATGGCGCCCCCTCCCCGCTCGTGCACTGTACGCGGCTATAGCTGCCCCGTAGGGAGCTCCCTCCGCCCGCCCTCGCCTCTCGCCCTACTTGCGCTTGCGCTCGGCCAGCTTGTCCGCTCCGTACGCCGCGCCAGCGCCGACCCCGACCGCCACCACCGCATTGCGCGCCGCCGCCCACTTGCCGCCTGTGGTCCACGGCGAGCCGCAAGACGAGAGAGCGCCGTCGCTTAGGCTAACAGCGCTATAACCGAACGCCAGACGCGGCCGTAAGAGCAGAGTGCGAGCGATACGTACGGAGGAGGAGCGTCGGGAGGGCGACCGCGACCGCAAGGCCGGCGGCCGCCGCCTCCGGGTGCTCGCGCCGGAACTCGTTCGCCTTGACCAGCTCTGCTCACATACAAATCGCAGTATCGTCGCACTCAGCACCGACGTATGGGTCGAGCCGCCCGCCACACATTGGACGCGTAGAGCAAGGGGCGAGAGCGAGGACGCACGGATCTGCGTGAACGCGAGGGCCTCCTTGACGGGCACGAGCTGCGCGTCCGCGATCTTCTTCGAGTCCTGGAGCGTCATCTGCCACACCAGAGAGGGGCGCGCGCCAGTCGAGCGCGTGAGCCATTGCGCTGCCTATAATAGCAGACCCTTCGCCGCCAGGGATCGCCGCACCTGCGCGTCGTAGAGCTGGCGATTGACCCCTTCGCGCGCCGTGGCGAAGTGCTTGCGCAGCGGCGTGCCCTCGGCCGAGTCGGCCTGCTCGAACACCTGCACGGCCGGGCGCACGGCCTGCTGCACGGCCTCCCAGCCCTTCTCCGCCGTGCGCGCGATCGCGACGCGCGCCGAGCTCGAGAGCTCCTTGGCCTGCGCCACGTTGGCCGACACGGCGCCGCGCACCTGGCCCACGCTGTCGGCCGTCGCGTCGCGCACGCTCTGGGTCGCGCCGCCCAGCTGCTTGGTCACGGCGCCCAGGGCCGCGTCCCACGGCTTGGCGCCCTCCGCCGCGCCCGTCTCGGGCTTCTTGCTCGCGTCGGCCATGGCGACGGGATCTCGATACTTTTTCAACTGCACGTCGCATTCGTTCCATTCCCGGTCGGGTCGAGCAGGACCGCAGGCTGGGGTTACACACTCGCCAGTGGCTACGTCGGTGGCGGTTACGCTTGGATTTTCAACCAATCATACCATTCACCATAAAAAATATTTATAATATATTTTAAAAATGAAATATATTTTATTTTCGGACGGTTACATGCTGTGGGTTACACGTGGGGGTACCCATTCCATCCGACCAACAACAGCCGTGACCATGATGGAGATGGCGGCGGCGCTGGACGCGCTCGTGCGCGAGCGGTTCCCGGGATCGCGCGGCCGCGAGGAGCGCGTGGAGGCGTACCTGGAGCTGAACGCACTGCTGCAGGTGGAGGACACGGCCGAGGCGGTGGGCGCGCTGCGCGCTGCTCTGCCGCGCCTGCTGGACGAGTTCCAGCGCGACTTGGCGCATGCGGCGGCGCGCGACGTGCTGCACGCGTGCCTGCGCACGCTCTCGTACTTCATGTACCACCGCGCGATGGCCGACGCGTTCCCAGAGCCGCAGTCGTCCTTCTTCCTGTCAGAGATCGTGCGCCTGCTCTTCTCCACGCAGGACGAGGTACGTCGCATCGCACACGGACACTGGGCGGCCGACATGGCTACACGCGCTCGGTTATGCCGCCGTCCTCGTCCTGGAGCCAACGGACGCGTGCGCGTGATGGGCGCAGGCCACGTACAAGCTGTGTCTGTGGTGCCTGTCGATGCAGAACTTCGACGCGGAGCGCCACCGACTGCTGCCGCGCACCGTCGAAGGACTGGTCCAGGCCATCATCAACCCGTTCAAGTCGCGCCCAAGTACGTGGCGGCTGCGCCCTCCCACTCCTCCTTCGGCCGCGTTGCTCTCCTCTCTCATAGTCGACTGACTGGCGTGCTGCGCTCGTGTATCGCCGCTGGCTGGCGTACCCACTAGTCGAGCTACAGGCGCTGCGGGGCCTCCACGCGCTGCTGCTCAAGTACCCGGAGCAAATGGCGACGTCGCCGTCGGTGCTGGGCGCCTGGGTCAGGCCTGTCACGAGCCGCCTGCGCAGCAGCGACCGCGCGACGCGGGAGCAGGCGCGGCTGCTGCTGCAAGAGGCGGCGCGGCGCCAGTCGTCGTGGTCCACCGAGACGTCCGACCACATCCAGGCGTGCGTCGGCGAGTACGTGCTCCCGGCGATGAAGACGCTGGTGGACAGGGACAAGCACGTCGAGGCGCTCCACATGTGGACGCTCACGGTCTCCTTGATGCGCCGCGCGCTGGTGGAGGACCTCACGGTGCTCAACGCGGTGCTGTACGTCCCCGAGAACGCCATGGGTCACTCAGACGCGGCCGTGCGGCTGATGGGCGTGCAGGCGTGGAGCCACCTCGTCGACGCGTTCTGCGCGACGGATTTTTGGCTGTTCAAGAAGTCGGTTGTGCAGCTGCTCATGCAGCCCGTGGTCGTGACGCTCGAGGTGGAGCCGATGCGCAACATCGTCCACGCCGCGTTCCTCTGCTGGAAGAGGCTCGTGGACGCGTCGGTGCGGGCTTTCAACGCGCACTACCACGACGCGCACTCGGTCAAGGACGCACATCAGGACGCGCTCAAGTGGAAGCGGTGGATGGACGAGGTCGTGCGGGTGCCGCTCTCGGCGATTCTATCGCCGCAAACCCAAGCTCCAGGCCGCGATGGAGAGGATCACGGCGCTGCTGGACTAGAAGCAGGGGACGAGGAGACCAGCCCGTTCCTCGTCGTGGCGAGCGCGATGTGGAGCGCAGCATCAGCTGACGGCGAGTCCGACGGACCGAGAGACGGGAGCGAAGACAGGATGGAAGGTGCGCGTCCAATCGTGGGAGGTGGCCGAGATCCAGCAACAATCCACGGCGTTCGCGAGAAGGACGTGTCCACTATCGGGTCGAACGCGATCGGACTCGCGTTCCTTCTGCCTGACGTCTTCGCCGCGGTGCAAATGTGCATCAACATCTCGGAAGCCGCCGCTCCGTCCCGGGTGCGGACAAAGCAGCGCGTCAACGAGGTGGCGAACGCGATCTGGACTGGGTTTTGCCGGCGCATTTGGACGCTCAAGGCGCCCGACGACATGCCGGACAAGCTGCGCCTTCGGCTTGCGAGGCTTTGCCTGGACTTTGCAGTCGGCGCGTCGTCGAGCGCTTCGAGCACGAGTGCCAGCGGGGGGCAGAGAGCGACGGCCACTGCGCTCTCTGTCGAATGGCAAGTCTCTCTGATGACTCCGCTGCTCACGACGGCCCCTACGAGCGACATGGTCACGGCGCTGCTGCTCCACCCCAAGAGTCGAGTGTACCAGTGCGTCGCGGGCCATCTAGCAGCTCTACAGGAGGCCCATGCAGTCTGCGGGGCTATCGTACGGCGGTTCTTCGTCTCTGGCGCCACGGCAGACGGGCGGTTGGACATGGCGAGGAAGGACAACGTGCTGCTGACGCTGATGGTGCACTTGATGCTCGCGAGCGCCGTGGCGATCGACGCAAAGAGCAACCCATCGCTGCCGGAGGTGGTCCACTTGGTTGTGGCGGCCTGCCAGCTTTGCCGACTGCTTTTGGACACTGCGAGCGCCGTCAGAACGGCATCTTCCCAGTCGCCGAGCTGGCAGCGCGTCATTGCCTTCGTTAGCCGGTGCGTCAAGGCGGCAGATGTGCTTGCGTCCTCGGAGAAGGACGATCAGCTCGACTCGCAATCTTGGCACGGCTTTATCGAGCTATGCTCGAACGCGACAGAAGGGGACGAAGGCATGGAGCGCCAGGCTGCTACAACCTCGGCTTCGACGTCGTCAGGCGGAGCGGATGGAGACAGAGGGAGCGATTTCCCTGTCTCGGAAGCGAAAGATGACGACACGGCCAGCTTCAGTGCGTTGGAGGAGAAGGACTCTCCCAGACCGGGCACTCCAGACGCGGTTAGTGCGGCGTGTCTAGTGCGAGGCTCGCTTCCGGCAGTTGTGTCCACAGCCTCTTCAAGCTCGTGTGGCTCTTCCTCAACCAGCAGTGGTGCTGCTGATAGGATGGCGGCGGCTATTGCTCCAGAGCAACCGGAACCAGCGCCCCACCCGTCCCCCGAGCAGACCAAAGCCACGAAAGAAGCCGCGACCAAGTCCCTACTCAACCTTTCCAGTCGCAAGCACCAGCGGCGGACGCCTGATCGCCAGACGAAGACTTCTACCGACGCTGGCAACGTAGCTGTCGCTCCGGCGACTCCGACTGCCACAGTTGTTGGCCCGCAAGGCACGCGGACGAGTGCGAGCAGCGAGCAAGAGATCTACCCACCCCTCGCCAAGTGCACGGAGAGCATCTCGATGGTCTTCCGGTACTTCCCTCTGGGGTTCCGCCAGTTGTTTGGCTTTTACAAGATCTCAACGATCGGCGACCTGAGCTCCAAGTCAATGGCAGAGGTCAAGGCGTTTGGAATCAAGGATCCGGTCAAGACGGTGCTGCGTGCGCTCGAGGACTACGACGCGAAGCAGAGTCGCAGCTCGACCAGCAGTCTGTCTCGCCAGCGGCTTTTGCTGTCGCCTTCGAGCCGACGAGTCGTGGCGGCGAACGCCGCGCCCACCACTCCGTCAAGAGCTTCGCCGCCTCCGATGCGCAGCGCGCTAGGCAAGCGCCCGGCGAGGCACGCGGCGCTCCACTTGGTGTCGCCGTTGCAGATGGAGAGTCCGCATCGCAAGCGCGCGCGTCGGTCGCTGGACGAGCTGAACAACGACGTGGACGCCAGCCGCAACGCGCAGCCAGGGACCGACGCTCCGGAGGACCCGAAGCTCGCGGACCGCGTGACGTTCTGCCTCCCCACGGGCGAGGGAGACGCGACGCGCATCGCTCGACCGGGAGAAGAGTCGCTAGAAGGGGGCGGCCACGCGGTGCCACGGCATGGCAAGGGCGGGGAGGCCGAGGCGGGCGACAAGATGAGCACGTACATGTTCAAGCTGCTGCAGCACCTGCGCCGGTCGGCGCACTACGTCGACAAGCTCGCGATGGAGGAGGAGAGTCTCGAGAGCGACGCGAGTCTGCGCACGGACGCGTCCAAGATGGAGGGCGTGCTGGGGGACTTCCGCGAGGCGCACGAACTCGTCGCGACGCTCAGTCGGCAGCTCCACGAGGTCGCCGACGCGAGCGCGCGCCACTGCCGCCGGATCCTCGACCACGCCGAGGCGGAGGCCAAGCCGCCCAAGATGTGAGAGGGCCGGCCGTGTTTTTTCGAGCCTTCACTAATTATAGACCCCGGCCGTGGAAGAAGGGATGAGCCGCTCGATCTGCTGCGTCCACGCCCGATATGGCGCGGAAGGAGCTCCATGCTGCTCTGCTCTCCATCGATCGCGACGCTGGCGGGTTGCTCGCGCAGACGCCGCAGTGGAAGGTCCGCAAGGGCAGCTACTGCGGGACGCCCGTGTGCGTGCGGTCGCTGCGAGCCTCGGCGACCAAGCGGCAGCTTGGGGAGGATGCGCGCGAGGTCCTAGCCGCGCGGGTGGAGCCGTTCCCCCACCCGGTACGCTGGTTGAGGCGCTTGGGTTGGGCGAGTAGGGGCTGACGGATGGCGAGGCTTGCATGTTGGCGGATAGAACCTGGACCAGCCGCTCGGAGTGGTGGTCTCGACGTTATCCCCAGACGCCCGGCCGGTAGAAGGGGAAGGCCCGGTCGTCGAGCACGTCGTGACTGCGTGCTATGCGACCAGTCTGTTCGACGTGCTGCACCGAGATGGCATGGTGCTGTCTCGGGACGACGTTGCGTTCGTGAGCGTCCAGGTGCTTCGCGCGCTGAGCTTCCTGCACCAGCACGACGAGACGCTCGGCGTGTGTCTCACGAGTCGGCGGGTCATGCTCGACGCCGTCGGCTCCGTCCGGCTCCGGCGCTTCGGCAGTGAGCTCCTCACGAGGCACCGAGCCGCTACCACGAGCTGCCGCGTCCAAGGGTTGGCGGCTTTGGGGACGCACCGGACGCTGTACGCCATGGCCGCGAACCCGGACGACGCGGATGCCAGCGGGCTCTCGTCCAAGGCGCGAGACCTGTTCGCGTTCGGCGTGCTGCTGCTCGAGATGTGCACGGGGGAGAAGCCGACGAGCGAGCTGGTCAACAAAGTCTCTCGCTCGCGGCAGCTGGACCCCGTCTTCTACGCTATGGTCCGGAGCGCGCTCGCGCTCGGCGGGCTTGACGGCCTCCCGCCGCCGCTGGAGCTGGGCGGCGACTGCTCCACGCGCTTGCTACCGGGCGAGGACAGCGAGTCAGTGTGTGCCGACTCGCTGCTGGCGTTGCTCGCCAGTCGATACCCCGTCGACGGCTCGGGGTCGGTCGATCGTGTCGAGCCGACGTCGCGATCCAGCGTCGCCTTCCCGAGCTTCCTGCATGCAGACCGGCACTTCGCAGCTCAAGCGCGGCAGCAGGTGGAAGCAGCGCTGAAGGAGCGGTCCAGCCACGCAGACGTCATGGTGAGGCGCCTGGGAGCCGTCGAGCAGGAACTGGTGGACGAGCAGCGGAACTTTGAGGTGCTCGTGCAGCAGTTGGAGCTCCTGCAGCGCGACAAGGCGGCGGTCGAGCGCGCGAACGAGCGTCTCCGAGCGCTCGTGCAGGGTTTGCACGATAGGATGAAGCGCGAAGGGGAGCGACTCGAGGCGGTGGCCATGCGGAGCGAGGAGCAAGCGGCGCGGCTGCAGCTTGCGGACGAGCGTGCTCAAGACGAGCAGCGACGCGCGCACGTCTTGGACCGCGAGAAGCTTCAGGCCATGCGCGAGAACCAGCAGCTGCGCGTGGAGCTCCTGCAGGTCCAGGACGGCAAGGCGCGGCAGCTCGAGCTGACGCGAGATGCGGAGCGTGAGCGCGAGCAGCTGCGGGGGCAGGTGGGCCGGGAGCGAGAGACGCTGGACGACCTGCAAGGGCGGCTGGAGCAGGCCATCCACCGGTGGCGCGAGGAGCAGAGCGCGCGCCGCCGCCTGGAGACACAGGCCGAGGCGGCGAGCAAGCAGCTGCAGCAGCTGGAGGACGAGCGGTGCCGCTACGCGCAGGCGCTGTGGCGGAGCCCGACGCGGGGGCTGGACGCCAAGGAGGCGCCGGCCGCGGTCATCGCGCTCAAGGACCGACAAGTGCAGCACCTCGCGGACCAGCTCGACGCGGCTCGTACTGTTGAGAAGGAGCTGCAAGCGCGGGTCGAACTGGTCCGAGCCGAGGCGCGCGCGGCCCAGGTCGAGCGTCAGGCGCTTGCCGAACGTCTCGAAGCACTGCAGGAGGAAGCGCGCGCTCTGGAAGGCGTCGTGTCGGCCTGCGACTCGGAGAAGCGCGCGCTGCGACACGAGACGGAGCTGACAAGGGCCGAGATCGCAGCGCTCAAGCAGCAGGTCGGGCGGCTGGAGCAACGCCTGGAGCAGCAGGCGGAGGCGACCAAGGCGGCAGGTACTGTAGGCTGGTGACGTCTGTGAGCTGCTCGGAAAGCGCTGCTGTCCGCTAACAAACCGTCCTCTGCTGGACAGAGAGCGCTCGACGGCTTCGACAGTGCTTGACGCCGAACTGCGACGCGCCCAAGGTCCTGGTCGGCGCGTCTGGGTACTGCCAGGAGTGCGAGGAGCGCGCACGCCGGACGCCGGCGTCTGTCGTGGCGAGCAAGCAGCGGCATCGCCGACAGCGCAGCCTCGACAGCGCGTCCTCGCCGCGCTTTGCTCCCCACGAGTGCATCCGGAGCAGCAAGAGGAACGCTGAGGTCGTGCGGATCGTGCGGGCGATGGAGGCGCCGCCCCGGGGAGAGGAGTACGCGTCGCTCACCGAGGTGGAAGCTGCCGAGCGAGACGAGCGCCAGCGCTTGGACGGGCTCAAGCAGCTCGCCGCCCTGCTCAAGACGGACGGTTCGCACTCGCTGTCGGCATTGCTTGGCTTGGGATGGCGGTGAGTGCTGTCCTGGCGCCTCCCACGGGACTCACGTGGGTGTGTCTGACCGGTGCAGACGCGCTGAAGGACGACTTGCCAGAGTGCGAGGCCGTCCGGGTCGTGCTGGCGCTCATGCACGAGTACCGAGCGAGCGCGGGCTTCCAGCTCGAGGCGTGCCGGTTCGTGAGCCTGAGCGTGTTCAGCCACGACCGGAACCGCGTCCTCGTCGCGGCGGAAGGCGCGGTGGGGCTCTTGCTGGCCGCCATGATGCGCTTCGGGTCGGACCTCAAGCTCCAAGAAGCCTGCTGTGTCGCGCTGACCAACCTCGCGCACAACTGCGGTGCGCTCCTCGCGCGCGTGGCTTTGATGGGTGGAAGACGCTTCCTCGGTCTGACCCTCGCTCGTGTCGGCTGTAGAGGCCAACAGGAAGCGCATCTTGGCCAGCGGGGGCGTCGACGCGGTCCTCCGGCTCATGCAGACGCAGCCAAAGACCGCGAGCGTGCAGAAGCGCTGCTGCTGGGCGCTGCTGACGCTCGCCGGCTCCGGTGAGGCCACTTCCAAGCACACTAGAGTCGCAGATATCCGCGAACTCACCATGTGTTGGCCTGCTGAGGCGGGTAGACGACATGTGTGAGGGCATTGCGGCGCGCGGAGGCGTCGGCGCGGTCCTGGCCGCCATGCTCAACTGCCCGGCGAGCGACGACGTGCAGCACTACGGCAGCTGGGCGCTGCTGAACCTCGTGTCGGGGACGTCGGCGCTGCAGCAGTTTGCGCGCCGCGAGGGCGTCGTCGAGGTCGTGGAGGCGGCGCGCGCTTGCTTCCCGGATCACGCCGGCATCCAGGAGAAGACGAGAGACGTCCTCGACGTGTTCTGCTGCTGAACCCCACCTGGAGATGAGCTCCTGCTACTCACCTGCATGTTGAAACCAGTTGCCATCGATCGACTCCACGCGGATAGGGCGTGCATAGTCAGTTCGTTACCTGTATCTCGCCCTACAGTTCGGTAAACGAGAGCTGAGCGTCGCCCCCTAGCACCTCGCCATCGCCATGTGCTGTCACCACCAAACAAGCGGACGAGTAGCGGTCGCCAGGACGCACGCGGACCACTCGCTGCGCTGCTAAGCCTCCGAAGACGCCGTCCTGGCAGTCGGAGCCCGAGCAGTGCTCGACGAGGCCGCTGGCTTCAAGGACAGTCTCGGCGTCTGCCATGTCTTCTCCATGGCGGAATACGCTACACCTGCACATATGAAGGAGAATCCACGGTCAGAGGCGGAGCTGAAGCTTGTTGATGCCACCCGATGGACAATCCGTACCTCATCTTGGTCGAGGCAGTGCCTGGAAGTGCGTCCTCGACAACCTGAAGCCTCAGGCGCGCAATGTCGAGCGACAAACGGACGTGGCGACTCATTTCTCCGTCTGTGCCACCGCTGGTGTCGCCCATGGGGATGGCGAGGAAGCGACTGATCGTGGTGTCGAGCTGGAAGGTGCTGGGATCCGACGCGAAGCCGCTTGAGAAGGGGATGCTGAACTGAGCACGGCCTTGCTTGATGGGCGCCTCGAACTGCCCCGCGTTCAGATACCCGAACGCCTTAGGGTCTTGGCCGAAGGACAGACGACGGCGAGAGCTGAAAGCTTCTCCGTTCACCGTCACCTTGCCTTGCAAGTTCACGATGCTGTCTGCCGATCCAATGTCGATGGCTTCACTCTTGGACCCGATGGACAAGGATGCTGCTGAAGCGCCGATAGACACAGTTTGGCCGTCCACCGTCACCGACTCGGTGGCCGTCGCCGATCCGATTGTGACGTCGGACGTCGAGTTCGTCCCGACAGCAATCGTGTTGGAGTTGATGTCGAGCGACGCGCCATCGACCGAGACCGCTCCTGCTTCAAATCAGGGCCCAATGCCCATAATACTTAGTCTGTGAGTCCAACATGAAGACAGCGCACCGTCGAGTATCTCACCTGAGACAGTGACAGCGTCCTTGTGCAGTGCCAGTTTGCTGGTTGTATCGGACCCAAGCACGACTGAGGCGGCTTCCTTGCCGATCTCGACGCTCTCTTGCGCGTCGATTGCCACCGTGGACCCTTGTACCGTGACAGCTGAATCTATAGTGACCCATCCGAGCAGTTGGCAATGTCAGAGACTCTTCGACCATACCGAGGGCGAAGTACATAGCCCCTTCTTCACAGTCGTACCTTCCACGCCGATCTCGATGGCCGCGCTGGTGATCTCGACCTTGCCGGTAACCAGACTGCCGTTGACTTCTGGCTCGCCGATAGAGATCTGGACTGCCTCGATCGACACGTCGATCGTCCTGCCGGCTGCCCCAATGTCAACTAACGGGGCGTTCAGCGAGATCGCGTTGTCCGCGATCGCCATCTTGTAGACACCCGTGGCCGAGGAGTTGCCCTGGAAGAGAACTTGGCCTCCAACTATCGTCTTTGCATCGCTGCTTGTTGGATGGATCGACAGGCTCTTGGAAGCGTCCAACACAATCGACTCTGCAAATGACATGAAAGGAGCGTGAGTGAGTAAGACCCAACAAAAGCTCGGCCAACGCCCACGACGTACCGGAAGCGACGTTCACCGACTGGCTTTCGTGAGTGGCTTTGCCGATTGTGACCACTGTCGCTTTGGCGCCGATGCTGATAATATCCGAGGCATCCAAACTCAAGCCACTTCCCGCGACGACGACATCCGAGCGACCGAAAGCGCCGACTTTGATCGAAGGAGTGTCCTTCGTGCCGACCCGCAGGTCTTTCGAGTCCACTTGGAGTTTCGAGCCCGTCACCGCCGAGTTACTGAGCGTGATTCGCTGCGCCGACACATTGAAGAAGCCGCCAGCAACGTGGACAGCCGTCGTGTTGTCGAACGTCCCGGACGCCTTCCGGTTCATCGAGATCAGTCCGTGAAGATTCACGGCATGGGTCTGGCTGTTGCTGCCAATCTCGGTGAGTGAGGTAGCCGTCTTGTCGAGGTTGGCGTTGATCGAGATGGTGCCATACTCGGCCGGGGTTGTCTCCGTCGACGCGCCACCGACGAGCACAACGTCTCCGCCGATCTCCAAGCCGTTGCCGCCAGCAAGTCGGACATCCCCGCCTTCCTTCTGCGTCGTGGACGACTGCCCAAGCACCTCCAACGTCACGCTCTGGCTCTCAGCAGTGCTTGTACCCGAGTCAGCAGCGACCGCTCCTTCGAGCTCACGCCGGGCGCTCTCTTCTTCCGCTTTGTCTGCACCCTCCACGTCACTGTTTTGTGCCACTGTGAGAGTGACCTTGCCGCCCTTCGGGTTGCCAAGCACGAGTCCACCTGACACGGCACAGCATACGCTAACACGTGAGCAGACCATTCCATGAGCCGCCAAAGTTCGCGAGCAATGCCAACGTACTGGAGTTTAGATGCAGCTCCAGTGGCGTCGACACGCTCGAGGAGTTGCCGTCGTGGCGGATGACAAAGTCGTTCGCGATTGAAATGCTGCCTTGGGCCCCATCCAGCTTAATCCCGCTCGCAGTCGGGTCTTCCGCGTCCGAGTCGGCCACAGTAACGGCGCCGCTGGGCTCGACAATCAGCAGCGGCTTCCCGCCGGCGCTCGTCACGACCGACCCGGACTGCGACACGAGGTTCAAGTCGCCGACCTCCTTGACGCCTCCCGACATGTTGGCGGCCGTCGTCATGACCGTGCCGTCCTCGAACACGACGGCCTTGGAGGCGTGGAGGTACTCGGTTTCGATCGTCGGCGCTGCGAGAACGCCAGACCACGTCACTATCACCCACCGAGCATCAGCATCTTCGATGCAAGACAGCGCTCGCACCCTCCACGCGGTTGGTGAACGCTGCCGTGCCGTTCGTGAAGAGCGAGAGTCCAAAGAAGCTTTGCGGCTCGGACGCCTCGAGCGCGCGCCGGCCGAGCCGCAGCTCGCCGTCCGAGAACGCGATCATGGCCTCGTCCAGCTGCGACTTGGAGTACCCTGGTACAGGTACAGGACAGTCAAGCAACCCGCGCGCGTGTGGGTCGCGTGAGGGGCGATGACTACTGACGGCACAAGAAGCTGCGAACGCACCGCTCTTGAGGTAGATCTTGGCGCTCGCGTCCTGCTGGGAGACGACCGTGAAGCGGTTGTCGACGGTCGTGCCGAGCAGCTCCGACTGGTGCGACGCGAAGAAGTCCGTCTGCATGAGGTAGATGACCACGCACGTGAGCAGCGAGAGCGACAGCAGCGTCGTGGCCGCGATGGCCGTCCAGAACCACTCGAGCGGCCCGCTCTTGGCGCGCCGCCTGCGCAGCGTGATGCGCTGCAGCACGCCGCCGCTCGAGCGCACGCGGTAGCTGCGCGGCATCTCGTCCGACTGGAAGAACACGCGGCTCCGCATCAAGCGCGGCAGCCGCGCGTTCCCGGCCGCAGCGGCGGACGAGCCGCCCCCCGTGGCGCCGTCCTCGTCCTCGTCCAGTTGCAGATCCGGCAGCAGCTCGTCGCCAGGAGACTCCATCGGCACCTGTTGCCGCCCGCGACGGTACTGGTGCTCGTGCGGCGTGTCCCGGTCGACCCCCAGCGCCGCTTGGGCCCCGCTAGAAGGCGCGCTGGGGTTGGTGCCGCCCGAAAGGGACAGCGCGCGGCTGCCGCGTCGCGCGGGCGCGTGCTCGGCCGCTGGGCTGGAGGGCAGCAGCGCCGGCGCGAGGCTGCCCACGTCGATCACCTGGTCATCAGATGTGGACGCAGACGTGGACGCAGACGTGGACGCGGACGCGGAGGCGGGCGCGGAGGGCGAGCGTCGTCCCGAGGCGCTTGTGGCCATCTTGCCGCGCGCCGATGGCGGGTTACCGCAGGAATGTCGAGGGTACGCTGCGCGTCTCAACGGAACAGCGTGACGCAGGGGTTACGCTCAAAGCGTAACCACGTTGAACTTGCTCTTGCGTGCGTAGCTACTCAGTCAGAGAACAAGATCCGACGCGAAGCAGGCAGTTGAGGTGGACGACGACGACATGGCAGCAACGCCCGCCGCGACGCGAGGAAGCGGGGGCGAGGGCGGATCGGGGGACGACGCGCTGGTGCTGTACTCGTACTGGCGCAGCTCGTGCTCGTGGCGTGTGCGCATCGCGCTCGAGTGGAAGGAGATCGCGTACACATACCGCGCGGTGCACCTGGTCCGGGACGGCGGCGAGCACTTGGCCGACGGCTTCACGCGCCTCAACCCCAACCAGGCACGCGCTCCTCCTCTGTCTGGATCTGGCGCACTGTATAGACCCTTGGCTGGCGCCTGCCTCACTGGCTCGACTAACCCTGTTCGTGGTGCCTGCGCGAGGGCAGCGCGTGCCGGCGCTCGACGTGGGCGGCCGCGTGATCACGCAGTCGGGCGCGATCCTCGAGTTCCTAGAGGAGACGCACCCGGACAAGCCGCTGCTGCCGCGCGACCCGTTCCAGCGCGCGGACGTGCGCAACTTGTGCGGGCTTATCGGCTGCGACATCATGCCGATCCAGAACGTGAGCGTCCTGAACAAGGTTGGTTGGCTCTATCGTAGCTCCTCGACGGCTCGTGACGATTGGACGCGCGTGTGGGTTCTCACCAGGCGCGTTTCGATGGCGTAGGCGGTGGAAAGCGAGCCGCAGGAGCGCAAGGACGCCAAGAAGCTCCAGTGGGCGCAGCACTGGATCACGCGCGGCTTCCTGGCGCTCGAGCGCGAGCTGGAGCGCACGGCCGGCGCCTACTGCGTCGGGGACAGCGTCTCTCTCGCCGACCTGTACCTCGTGCCGCAGCTGTACAACGCGCGGCGCTTCAAGGTCGAGCTCGACGCGTTCCCCACGATCCTCCGGGTCGCGAGCGCGCTTGACGCCCTCCCGGCCTTCCAGCGCGCGCACCCGTCGCAGCAACCCGACGCCCTCCCGGCGTGAGCCACAAGTCGCGCTGGCAGCACATGCGAGGCAGCAAGAGAGAGACACACACACGCACAAAGCGAGTTGCCTGGACAGCACGAGAGCGAGACAATGCTGCTGCCACGGTGTTTGTGCTACCTAGCACGTCTGCAGGTCAACAAGACCGGACGAAGTGCGCTCCACGATGGACCGCTCGCTTCTCCTCCCCAATGCCGCCAGCACCACTCGTCACCACGCGCCGGCACTGACCAACTTGCTTCGTGCGCTCTCTGATGCACATCCACTGACACCTGGGGCGTCGTGCTTGCGCTTGGCACGCGCTCACGCCCCGTTCACTCGCGCGCAGGTCCGCAGCCTGTGCGGCATCATCGCCAGCGACACGCACCCGCTCCTTACAGGATATGGTACGCTCGCGGACGAGTACCTACTGCCGCAGATGTACACGCGCGGCTCGCGGCCGTGGACCTACGCGCCTTGCCGACCGTCCAGCGCGCGCACCCGGACGCGCAGCCGGACGCCGCCACCTTGTAAGGTACAGCCGAGACTTTGTGTGGCATTGAAGGCGACACCTTGAGCTTCAACTCGGAGCGGCCACGACGCGAACCCTTTGGGCGCTCGCGTCGGGGGGTTGATTGCGTGGCGCTGGCCCTGCCCTACCACGCCCGTCCGTGTTGGGTGCGTGCGTGCGTGCGTCTCCACTTGGGAATCCGCCACGCCCGACCGAGAAGCTTAGAGAGGGAGAGAGAGAGAAAGAGAGATCATGGCCACCTCGGGCAGCTACACGCTGCACAACTTCTGGCGCAGCTCGTGCTCCTACCGCGTGCGCATCGCGCTCGAGTACAAGCAGATCCCCTTTGCGTACGCGTCGGTCGACTTTTCCCGCGGCCAGCAACAGGGCGCCGCCTACACGGCGCTCAACCCCAACCAGGTACGTCGATCGGTCATAGCGAGCACTAACAACGCATACACGCGCAGCTCCCCCCCTCCGTCTGACGGACGCCTCGTCCTCTGGCGCAGCGCGTGCCGGCGCTGGAGCTCCCCGACGGGCGCGTCGTGGCGCAGTCGAGCGCCATCCTCGAGTTCCTGGAAGAGGCCCACCCGTCCGCTCCGGCGCTGCTCCCGCCGCCGTCCGACCCGTTCGCCCGCGCGCAGGTCCGCAACCTGTGCGGCATCATCGGCAGCGACACGCAGCCGCTGCAGTCGCTCGCTGTCCAGCACAAGGTGCGTCCTGGTCGTCAGCGACTCGCCCCCCTACCGCCGCCTACTGACCCATCCGGCGCCGACAGGCGGCCGAGGGGGCCCCAGAGAGCGACCGAGACGCCGCCAAGCTCGCGTGGGCCGCGCATTGGATCGCCCGCGGCCTGCGCGCCGTGGAGGCCGAGCTCGCCCGCTGCGCCGGCCGCTACTGCGTCGGCGACCGCGTCTCGCTCGCGGACGTGTACCTGCTGCCGCAGGTGTACAACGCGCGGCTCGCGGGCGTGGACCTACGCGCCTTGCCGACCGTCCGGCGCGTGGCGAGCGAGCTGGAGGCGCTCCCGGCCTTCCAGCGCGCGCACCCGGACGCGCAGCCGGACGCCCCGCGCGTCTAGACGGACAGAGAGCGCGCCCTCCTCTCTCTACAGTAGCGACGTGCGGATAAGATGGGGGTGGTGGTGGAGAGCCATCCATACGTACGTGGCCTCTACAGCAGCCGGCCGTGCTCTATCTACTGAATGGATCCTATTACGACTCTGCACTGTACGTATTGTAGGTACTATAGTATCCACGTGCGTCATAAACTGTGGCTGCCTGCAGAGGGTGTCGCTTTGGCCGGCGGCTGCTGCGGACCCGCAGGCAGACTGCGCAGGCGTTGGTGATCCATCCACTGCATTGGATGGAGGGTCCGCCGCTCTACGTGATGATCATCATGATACAGTCACTGCAAGGCATCCCGCGTCCCATCATGAAAAAGGAGGTCCTACTGTGGTCGTAGGGTAGGACCTTCACCTTATTTGCGACGTTTTATTCTAACAAATCGAGGAAATAAGGAAACAGACCAAAACTCGTCACCATGCGATGCGTTTAGGGCTAGGGTCGTGTTTGTGGTCCACACCGTTCCGCACTTGGCGCTCCCATGTGCACCGGATCGATCGACATGCGGACGAGAAGGACGGACGAGCGGACGGTTATTTACAGGCGCGCGGCGACGTGGCCACTCGGTAAACTACCGGCCCCGGCCGCCCGTCCTTCCTTCCTTCCGTCCGTCCGTCCGTCCGTCCGTCCGTCCATTCCGACGGACCCCTCCGGCCGCCGCCGCCGCCAACGCCCGGGACCATGCTGGTCAACCGCTCGTCCCGCCGCACGGTCCTGTCCGCGTCCTCGGGGACGGACCACAAGCAGCAGCGCCCGAGCTTCTTCCAGCGCAAGCTCGCGCGCTTCCTGCGGCGCTCGTCCGTCGCGTCCGCGTCCGCGTCCGACTCGTCACCAACGCCCACGGGCGAGCTTCTGAGCAGCGGGGCCCTCCTCGGCGTCCCCTCCGGGCCCGCGGCCCCCTCGTCCGCGACGGTCGTGGACCCGGAGATCGTTTTCACGGCCCACCCGACCTGCCGGTCCGCGCGTGCGGCCGCGCACTACCCGCACGGCGTGGCCTCGTCCTCCGGCGCGCGGGACTACAACGAAGACCGCTTCCGGGTCATCACGGACCTCGAGTTGTACGTGCGCGCGCTGCTGCGGGCGGTGGAGCGCGCGAGCGTCGCGGACGCGCTGGCACAGCGCGTGCTCGAGGGGTTCGTGTTGCGCGGGGACGCGCCCAGCTTCTCGACCCGGGTGTCGTCCGCGTCCGCGCTTTTATTACTTACCGGCGGAGGGGACGAGTCGTCGGCCCCGGACCGCACGCAGCTCTTCGGCGTCTACGACGGCCACGGCGGCGCGCGCTGCTCGTCCCTGCTCGCGCTGCTCTTCCCGCTCTACCTGGCGGACGCGCCGCAGTTCGCGGCCGACCTCGCGGCCGCCTGCGGGGCCGGGAGCCGCGCCATGAACGCCGAGATCCTCGCGCGGGCCGCGGCCGGCGAGTGCGAGGGCGGGGCCACCGCGCTGACGCTGCTGCTGCGCGGCCGCTCCGTCTTCGTCAGCAACACGGGCGACTGCCGCGCCATCCTGCTCACGCGCGCCGCGGACGGTAGTTTACGTGAAAGTGCGGACGGTGGTAATTTACGCGACAGTGCGGACGGCAGCGGAGGAGGAGCGGGGGCCGTCAGCGTCCGCGGGACGAGGCTGCGGAGGAAGCCGCGGGTCGTGCAGCTGACGACGGACCACAAGGCGACGGATGCGGGCGAGAAGCAGCGCGTGGAGGCCGCTGGCGGCCTCATCCTGTACGTCAAGGGCGTGGCGCGCGTCAACGGGCGGCTGGCCGTCACGCGCGCCTTTGGGGACGCCGACATGGGCGAGGTCGTCGTCCCGGATCCGCAGGTGGCCGAGCACCAGCTCGCGGCCGACGACGAGTTCGTCGTCCTCGCCTCGGACGGGCTGTGGGACGTCATGACCAACGAGGCCGTCGCTGCCACCGTCCGGTACGTAATTTATCCATCCCGTCCCTCGTTGAGGGCCCTCAATGTGGCCGTCCTCATTGTGGACGGAACTTTTAACGCATGTGTCCTCTCGTCCCCTCGTCCTTTCGTCCGCAGAAACCATCCGTGGCTGTCCATGGCCGAGATGGCCCAAGTCCTCGTGGACCGGGCCGTAGAGCTCGGCAGCCTCGACAACGTCACGGTCATCATTGTGGACGTGCGGACTCGAGCGGTTTAGCGCCCACGGCCACCCAGCGGCGTCTCGACGGAATTTACGGCACGACGGGGCCCGTCCCCTCCTCCGTCCCACACTGCGGACGCACGCTGCGGACGTATTCGGGGGTTGGGGATCCTCTGGCCCCATGGGACCCCCATTGGATTATTGCAACCAGGCCCGGCTGGTGCGTCCCCGCTCTACTGTACTGGTCGCCCCCATTGGTGAGGATCCCCGCCATGCGCTACGGCGTCCCACCGATCAAGAACGCCCCCACCCTGCGTCGACCAAGAAGAGCGCGGTCCCTACCGGCGTTCATACAGTGGGGGCTCCATAATTTAAACCCAGCATCGAGCAGCAAGTGACACGCCGGCCACGGACTCGTTCAAGTTGTTGCTGCGTCTCGCGTCGCAAGCGTCGACAAGGGGGTGGGGTCGGTCATTCACATCCATCCCGCGGCTATTTCCGGCTTGGGCCGCACTATTGTCGGACGCGCGCCTGTCGATCCCGCTGAGGACGAGGCCAGCCCGTAGTGTGGTCCGCGGGTTGCGGCTGCGTCCTCTGCCTCGGCCGCCGATAGAACGCCGCCCGTGGGCAGAGTTGGACATGGACAAGCACCGCAATGGGCGACCGCGGGGCCAGAAGACACAAGGGGATGAGGATCTGCAGACCATCGGCTTGTCGGCATCCGCAGCGTCCGCTGGGTCCTCAAGCGGACGGCGGACGTCCCGCAGCGCCAGCCATGGGGCCGCGCGGGCCGAGTCGTGGATGGCGCGCGTGTCGACGGCCATGAGCCACCGCCTCTTCAGCGCCGGCGGCAACCACGGCAAGCGGATCGGCGGCTCGCGAAACACGCAAGTGAAGCCCATGGACCCAGCCGCGGACCAGGGACGGTCAGGGGATGGCACGATGGGGCGGGCTGCGTCCTCGTCCGAGAACTCGTGTTGGACTGTCCCTCAAGTCCCCACGGGCTCGTGGGGCTCGGTGACTGCGGCGACTGCGGTCGAGGACGGTGCGGACGGTGCGGACGGCGCGGACGATGTGGACGCGTGTCCTTCGGTCGCGTGCGATGTCGAGTCGTCCGAGGATGAGGACGGCCGTACGGACGACCGCAAAAGCGTGGGACGGAGAAGGGAGCGGACCGAGTGGGCCGCCAAGGTGGCGCCAGCCCGACACGACAACGCAGCGTTCGCCTACGACGACGAGCCGCGGGACGATCCCGTCCGCGTCGTCCTCTCCGGTGGTCCTCGACCGGTCCGCATCCGCAATTATGCGGACGAAGTGGACGACGCGGAGGAGGAGGATGCTACACTGACGCCCGCGGTCCTTCAGGGTTTCTTCAGACGATCCCCGAGCCTTGGAGTCGAGCTGCGCGACCAGCAGCGACGCGCGCGGCGAGAAGCGCACTATCGACGCATCCGCGAGCGGCAGGACGAGCTGCGGGGCCGCGTGGGCCGCGAGGACGCATCCGCATCTGCGGCCGAGGGAACGGCGGCCCAGGACGCGCGGCGGCGGCTCATGGCCCAGCAGCTTGGACGCGTCCACGCGGCGCAGCGGCTGGCGCTACGGCGAGAAGCGGCGGCCGCGCGGGAGCTCGTGCTGTCGCGCGTGGCGGCGCAGGACGCGCGCGCCTTCCGGTCGGCGCGGGAGCGCTGGGAGCGCGAGTTTGAGGACGAGGTGCGGATGCTGAGCCAGGCCCTGCGCCGAGCGAGGGTTGGGGCCCGAGCGGCGGACGAGCGTGGGGACGAGCGGCCAGCCACGGTCGCGGGCCTAGCGGTCCCCGAGGCGCTCGCCGAGCTGGACCGCGACCGGCGCCACGAGGACAAGCGCGTGCGGTCCGCGGGCGATTCGCCGTCCCCCACGCGGATGCAGGCCGCGCGACTGAGGACCCGCAGCTTGCGCAACGACCTACCGGAGGACGAGGTCGAGGACGAGGTTGAGGACGAGGAGGGGACGGTGGGGGACGGAGCGGACGACATGGAGGGTGTGGCCATCGACGTGGACGCGCTGCTGAGCGAACGCGCGCGGCTGCTGCGGCGCGTGGACGACATTGACCGGCTCGTGGACGTCCAGCGACGGATCGGACGTGTTGGGGACCAGTAGGGTCCTGTGGGGACCAGTAGGGACCTGTGGGGACCAGTAGGGACCTGTGGGGATCCATAGGGACGGACCCCTTGAGGACGCCCATTGGAGCCACATAGAGCCCGTTGAAGGCGCATAGAGACACAGGAGGACGTTACCTACTCTAGCAGTACCTACGGTACTACAGTACCCGGTATGTGTCAATCAATACGGGTACATTGTACGGTAGGTAGTGTATGTAGTGTGGTCCACTCCCCTCTCCTACTAAATCACTACTTGTCCGTGTTGGCGATGCACTTGTTGACGACCTGGAGCAGGTGCGCGTTCTCGAGCGCGGCGGCGACGCGCTCCTTGTCGTTGAGCTGCTTGTTGACGGCGGCCTCGCTCGAGTGCGAGCCGGGCGTGATGCGGATGTCCACCTTGAAGCGCGCGGGCAGCGAGCGCAGCAGCTTGACGCGCAGGCAGAGCCCGATGAGCGTCGCCATGCTGCAGTGCGGGATCGTGGGCGTGAACTGCACGCGCACGCGCGACGCGGCGTCGTCCACGTGCACGTTCTCCAGCGTCATGACCTTGAGCTGCTCGAGCGTCAGCGGGTGCTCGGGGTCGTTGATGTGCCGCAGCGCCTCTGTGGGGGACGGACAGACACGAGGTTACGCATGAGGTTACACGTGGGGGTACGCATGGCATCATGATGATGTCGACTGCATCAGGAGCTCACCAAAGACCTCCTCGCGCTCAAAGGGCTCGGCAGAGTCCTCGTCCTGGTCGTCGTAGGCCGCGAGCTTGCGCGAGGCCGGCGCGCCCACCGCGTAGACCGTCGGGTTGGCGTTGATCTTCTCCTGCAGCCCCATGTCGGTCGTTAAAGTCGGTCGGTCGATCGGTTGGCTTCTCGTCTTGGTGGGCTTCTTTACGCTCGTAGTTCTCCAGCGAGTGACGAGCTGCGACAGGGAAGGGAATCATTTAGTGTTGTGTACATTATATATGAATTTAAAGTGATGTGGCGCACATTATATTAGATAGACATGCTGAAGAGACCGACGACGACACAGCCTCAGTCTCGAGACTCTCGACTGGGAGGAAGAAGGGAGCACCATGATACAGAGGAGATGGTGCAATGGTCGCACTTGACGGGCTGGCGCGTGGGTTGGTCGCTCGGCGCAGGTACTGTAGGTATGGTGGCTTGACTGGCGAGTGGTGACCGGACCCGTATCGTTCACAGCGCCGTGCGGACCAAGGGTCCGTATTGTGTGGTGTGTTCGATGACGAGTTCCAACTTCCAGGCGTCCGGCGGTTCCCTTGGGGCAAAGAACCTGCATGGGCACCGTATAAACCCTTTAATATGGTGCCATTGATGGCTGCTACAGCGCGCAGGTACTGTACATGCGACGGGAAGGCTCGCAAAGTGTTGGCTCGAGGCACGCGCTCTCGCCGATGGGATTGGCTGGCGGCAAGCATTGGCAGATACAGATCAGTACAGTAGCTACAGAACCGTCAAGTGTACATTCGATGGGGCCCGCCTCAAGATTCGACAGCGGGCCGTGGGCTACGCAGTTGGATGGTACAGTACAGTACAACGACTAAGGTCACATGTGCACTGCGGCCAGTCTTCGCTCTCCTGCATGCGCTTGGGGTGCAATTGACTACAGTACTGCGAAGTACTCAAGTAGCATACTCTATGTAGTGTGTGGATGTGTAGATGCCATCTCGCTGCTCTTTAGTCGATCGGCAGTGAGCCCTCGTGGCTCACCTGGCGTTCGTGCGCCAGCCGTGCGAGCGTCGTGATACAGTACAGTACATCGACCGACTCGTCACCGACTGTGAGCAGGGGCGGTGCGCATGCTGTCGATTGCCAATGATCACCGAGTGATTGATTGGCGAGAGGCACGCACGCGCGGCCGGGATGGGGCCAGTACTACTGGCAGTAGCCCAGCAAGTCGCAAGATATTTGGCTGCTGTACAGTACTGTATGAACTGATCCGTGGAATTCGACGGCCGGTGCTCAGGCGCAGACCGACTTGCATGAGAAGGGCCATGCATCTACAGTATGAACCCCCGTGACGCCCATCACCTTGCATGAGGACCGACTCAGCCGGAGGCTCAGGCTCAGGCTCAGGCTCAGGCTCAGCCGCTGACAGCCGCTGACAGCGGCTGGGTCCGTGGTTCTCGCGGTGTCGCTGGGCTCCAGCTCCCTCCACCCGCGCCCTTGACATGCGCCGTGGGCAGAGTACTGTACTAGGCAACAATGCTACTACTACGTACTGTATGGCGAGTGTTTTGCGCTTGGAGGCCTCGTGAGAGCAGCCCCGTGCTCGGCTCTCACTTTCTCATTTGCAGCCTCGAGCGCGCTCTTCCGTCCCTCCTCCCTGCCTCCTCCAGCCAGTCGACGCCGCGCGTGGTCCTCCTTCTCCCTCCCAACCTTCATCAAGAGGATAATAGTGGTCACTTCGACGACGACGAGGATGCCTGCAGTCTCTCGGGCCCGGCTGGCCGCGGCCGCGGCGGCCCTGCTGTCCGCTGTGCCCTCTGCGACCGCGCTCACGGCCCTCAAGTCGGACTGGGAGGCCTACACGTCGCCGCTGGTGGTCCCCGAGGTGATCGACATGACGGCGGGCGGACACATCGACATGCAGATCGGCCGCGCGATGCACAACTGGACCGAGGACGGGTCCATCTCGGGCGAGATCTTCGGCTACGCGCTGCTCAACTCGACGCCGACGTTCCCGGGGCCGACCATCAAGGTCGCCAAGGGCGTGCCGATCTCCGTCATGTGGTACAACGAGCTCTCGACGCCGCACCTGTTCGCCGAGTCGGTCGAGCCGTCGATCGCCAACATCGAGTCGCACTGCTACCCGTACTGCGGCGTGCCGGCCGTCGTGCACGTGCACGGGCTCGAGTCGCCCGCCCGGTACGACGGGCTGCCGTACATGTCCATCTACCAGAACCAGAGCCAGGAGGCCATCTACGTCAACACGCAGTCGGCGTCCACCAAGCTGTACCACGACCACGCCAACGGCCTCACGCGGCTCAACACGTGGGCCGGACTCATGGGCGCGTACGTCATCTCGGACGCGGCCGTCGAGGCCGCGCTGGGCGTCGACGTCGAGACGGACGTGCCGCTAATCCTGACCGACCGGCTGATCAACGACACGGGCGCGCTCATGTACTCGGACGACAACTGCAACACGGCCGGCACGACCGTGTGGGTGCCCGAGAGCTTCGGGTCCACCAACCTCGTCAACGGCGTCGTCATGCCGTTCCTCGACGTCCCCCCGGCGCAGGCGCGCTTCCGCATCGCCAACGTGGCCAACGCGCGCCACTACAACCTCACGGTGCCCTTCGCCGACAAGTGCCAGCTGATCGCGACCGACTCGGGCTTTGTGCAGACGCCCAGGCCGCTCGACGCGCAGCTCGTCATCTACCCGTTCGAGCGCGTCGAGGTCATCTGCGACTTCTCGGGCGACGCGGACGGGACGACGTACGACGTGGAGGACAACCAGACGGCGGACCAGCCGACCCCGTACGACGTGCGCGTGATGCAGTTCCGCGTCAAGGCGGCGCTCAAGACGGACTCGATGACCCACAAGGCGGTCGCGCGCACGCTCAACCCGTACAAGTCGCTCAAGGCGCTGTACGAGGCCGGCGGCAAGGAGCGCACGGTGGTCCTGGGTGAGATGGACGACGCGCAGCAGTGCCCCCAGTTCAGCGAGATCATGTACCGGTCGCAGCAGATCAACATGTCGACGCTCGGGAGCCTGCACTGCACCAAGGGCACGGTCGAGAAGTGGAACTTCCAGAACCCGACGGACGACCCGCACCCGTTCCACTGGCACCTGGTCAACGCGCAGTGCGGCGAGACGGAGGAGACCATCAACACGAACGAGCTCAAGGACGTCGTGCCCATCCCGAACGCGGGCGAGCGCCCGACGACGACCATCACGCAGGTGTGCTACGTGGCCTGCGTGCCCGACGAGTTCCTGATCGCCAACAGCTCCCGCGGGGCGACCGACTACGGCTTTGACACGACCAAGCCGTACGTGGCGCACTGCCACATCCTCGAGCACGAGGAGAACGCCATGATGAGCTGGTTCTACGTCCAGGACGTGGACGACGGCTTCCCGGACGACGACGGCATCGACACGAGCGGCGTCATCAGCAACGTGGTCATCGGCACGGCCATGGGCATGAGCGTGCTCGGCGGCATCGCCACGACGCTCTCCATCTTCGTCATCTCGGTGCCGCGCCTGCACTTTTTGGCCAACCCGCGGTCGCTCTCGATCGCCTTCGCGCTCTCGTCCGGCGTCATGCTCTTCATCGCCTTCGCCGACCTCTTCACCGAGGCGCTCACCTACTTCCGCGCGGCCTTCACCACGGGCGGCACGGTCGACCCGGAGGCGTACGAGCACGGCGGCAGCTCCACGAGCGCGGGCACGTGCGGCAACACGTGCAACGGCCACGCCTACCTCGCGGCCATCGCCTCCTTCTTCCTCGGCATGGCCATCATCTTGCTCGTCGAGTACCTTGTGCACGAGGTGCTCGAGCGCAAGGCGCACAAGCAGGACGCGGCGGCGCAGCTCGTCGACGTGGCGTCGCCCGTGCCCGTCACGGGCGGAGACGTCGACGCCGAGAAGGCGCTGCACATCCCGTCGCCCGTGGTCGGCTCGCCGACGTCGCTGGCGGCCGCGAACGCCAGCGGCCTGCTGCAGCAGATGCACAGCCCGAACCCGGAGCACGAGGGCTTCCTCATGAGCGAGCAGGAGCTAGCCAGGCACAAGCAGGAGTACCACCGCGCCGGCATGATGACGGGCATCGCCATCGCCATCCACAACTTCCCCGAGGGCCTCGCGCTCTTCGTGTCGTCGCTCCAGGGCCTGCGCACGGGCATCGTGCTCTCGGTCGGCATCATCCTGCACAACCTGCCCGAGGGCGTCGCCGTCGCCGCGCCCGTCTACTACGCGACCGGCAGCAAGCTCGAGGCCTTCAAGTGGACGGCCATCAGCGGCATCGTGCAGCCGCTGGGCGCCGGCATCGGCTGGGCCGCCGTCTCGGGCGGCATGCCCTTCTGGCTCGAGGCCTTCCTCTACGCGCTCGTAGCCGGCATGCTGGTCTGCATCACGGCCAAGGAGCTGCTGCCGGGCGCGTACAAGTTCGACCCGCACGGCAAGCTGTTTGTGCCCGCCTTCTTCATCGGCGTCGCCATCATCGCCTTCAGCCTCATGGCGCTCAACTACGCCGGCTCGAGCTAAGGCGGTGGCGGTGGCGGTGGCGTAGGGCACAGCGTCGATAGACACTCGAGAGCACTGTACAACCGATACGGATAAGGAACAGAGAGCGGCTTTTGGCGGTCGGTGTCGTCGCCTCGGCAGTATCTGATGCATGGCACCAGCCAGCTCTGCAAGCAGCGCATCAGTCGTCGAGTCCGCTCTGGACACTGCCCCTGCTCACTGAGCAGTGCAGTGCTCAGTGACTGGCAGTGAGCGCCTTTCCACTCTTTCCATTGAGACTCGGACTCGCTCTCTCTGTCATTGGCTGGAGGCATGGGCGGCGGCTCCCGAGTCCGTCGCCGGAGTCCCGAGTCGGACTCCCGACCGATGCCGTGATGTCTGTCACCCACCCACAGCGAGCGACGCGTGTGTTCGACGGCGCTATTAACTTCTCTACTGTATCCAACGCGTAGTACTGTATTAGGACCCAGTCTGAGCGGCTGCAATTGATTACCGTTCAACAGGTGAAGCTTGGAGCTGCACGCTGCAAGCACGCGCATGCTCTCACCTCCCGTGTGCAGGCCTATGCAAACTAGGCATTTTGGTGTCAAAACCGCCAAAATGCCGATTCCTGGAATTAATGTCGTTTCCATACAAATCATTAGAGGATATTTGCGTTTCCTATTTTTACTATTGGAGCGATTATTTGGTAGGCGTTATTGAAATTTAAGCTTGATATTTGTATGTGCCTAATTCTGATGCTGCCAGACTACCGAATTCGACTTTAGCTAGGTAGATAGGTACTAGATCCTTGTTTGCAGAGGCCTGTCCATGTGACACAATGCGGTACAACGGAAGTCAAGCCATTGGCTGGAGGCACGCGCCTCGGATTCTACGTACATTATTATTTTTAGTAGATGCGGCAGAAAAGGGGCCCATCTCATGCTGTTCGCTGCTGATCGGAGCTATGATCCATAAAATATTATCACAGCGATACCATTTCACGAATATTCACGCTTCAACTTCGAAAACAATATCTTTCTTTTCGGACCAGACGTTGCTTCAACTGGAACTTCTCGTTGCCCCCCCCCACAGTTCAGTGATCACTGGACTCCAAATTACTTGGCCCCCGTATCAATGAGCCGTGCGCAAAGTGTGGCCATACTCACGCCAAGTCGGATGCTTCGCGATCAGTGTAGGTTAATACAGTACCGTACTGTTCGACGTCTCGGGCCTTCGACCCATGGAGCCACCACGGAGCCCTCCGCGCCATCCAACGCCCTTGCAACTCGCGCTGCTCTGCTCATTCCTCTTTTCGCTCCCGGCAGCGCACCCGACCCTCGTCCCCGGCCGAACCCCCAGCGACCGACGCAGTCCAGCCCAGCCCAGTCCAGTCCAGTCCAGTTCTGACCTCCGCTCGTTCACCTGTGCGTCACTACAAGAAGATGAAGGCCTCCGTCGCCACCGCCTCGGCCGCGCTGCTGCTGCTGCTGCAGGCGCTGAGCCCCGCGCAGGCGCTCCGCAACCTCAAGACGGACTGGGACGCGTACGTGAGTCCGCTGGCCATCCCCGAGGTGCTCGACTTCACGGGCGGCGGCGCGTTCGAGATGCAGATGGTGCGTGGGACGCACAACTGGACCAACCCGGACAACGGCACGGCGCTGTCGGGCGACATCTACGGCTACGCGCTGCTCAACGGGAGCGCGACGTTCCCGGGGCCGACCATCAAGGTCGCCAAGGGCGTGCCCATCAACGTGACGTGGACCAACAACCTCGCGGCGCCGCACCTGCTCGAGGAGGCCTTCGAGCCGTCCATCGCCATCGCCGAGTCGCACTGCTACCCGTACTGCGGCGTGCCGGCTGTCGTGCACGTGCACGGGCTCGAGTCGCCCGCCCGGGACGACGGGCTGCCGTTCCGGTCCATCTACAAGAACCAGAGCCAGCTCTTCACGTACCGCAACAACCAGTCGGCGTCCACCAAGCTGTACCACGACCACGCCAACGGCCTCACGCGCCTCAACGCCTGGGCGGGCCTCGTCGGCGTCTACATGGTCGTCGACGCGGCCAAGGACGCCGAGCTGGGCGTGGACGTGGAGACGGACGTGCCGCTGGTCATCGGCGACCGCCTCATCAGCAACGACGGCGCGCTCATGTACTCGGACGACAACTGCCAGGGCTCGGACGTGACGCTGTGGATCCCCGAGTCGTTCGGCACCGTCAACCTCGTCAACGGCGTCGTCATGCCCTACCTGGAGCTCCCGCCGGCGCAGGTGCGCTTCCGCGTGACCAACAACGCCAACTCGCGCAACTACAACCTGTCCTTCCCGTTCGCCGACAAGTGCTCCATCATCGCCAAGGACTCAGGCTACGTGCAGGTGCCCGAGGCCGTGCCCGAGTTCCTCAACATCTACCCGTTCGAGCGCGTGGAGCTCTTCTGCGACTTTTCGCGCGACGCGGACGGCACGACGTACGAGCTCGTGGACCTCCCGACGGTCGAGCAGGACACGCCGTACGACCCGCGCGTGATGGAGTTCCGCGTCAAGGCGGCGCTCAAGACGGACTCCATGACGCCTCGCGAGCTGCCACCGGTGCTCAACAAGCTCAAGGACCTCAAGGCGCTGTACCAGTCGCTCGGCGGCAAGAACCGCTCGCTCTTTCTTGGCGAGATGGAGTACTCGCTCGCGTGCCCGTCCAAGTCCATGATCCGGTACCGAGGCATGGAGATCAACTCGACGACGGTCAAGAACACGCTCGCGTGCACCAGGGGCAAGGTCGAGAAGTGGCACTTCCAGAACCCGACGGACGACCCGCACCCGTTCCACTGGCACCTGGTGAACGCGCAGTGCGGCGCGACGGACGCCGAGGTGGACACCAACGCGCTCAAGGACGTGGTCGTGATCCCCAACGCGCCGGGCTCCCAGGAGGTCACGCAGGTGTGCTACGTGGCCTGCACGCCGGACGAGTTCCTGGTCGAGGGCAGCTCGCGCGGCCCGGCCGAGTACAACTTCGACACGTCCGAGCCGTACATTGCGCACTGCCACATCCTCGAGCACGAGGAGAACAACATGATGAGTCTCTTCCAGCTCACGGACGTGGACGACGACGCGCCCAACGACGACGGCTCCTCCGCGACGGCCACGACCGAGATCACGTCCGCGGTGGTCGCCACGGCCATGGGCATGAGCGTGCTGGGCGGCATCGCCACGACCGTCTCGGTGCTGGTCATCTCGGTCGAGCGGCTCAAGTTCCTGGCCGACCCGCGGTCGCTCTCGATCGCCTTCGCGCTCTCGGCCGGCGTCATGCTCTTCCTCGCCTTCGCCGACCTCTGGACCGAGTCGGTCGCCTTCTACCGCGCGGCCTTCACCACGGGCGGCGCGGTCGACCCGGAGGCGTACGAGCACGGCGGCAGCACGGCCTCCGCCGGCGTGTGCGACAAGACGTGCGGCGGCCACGCGTGGCTCGCGACCGCGGCCTCCTTCCTGGCGGGCATGCTGCTCATCCTCGCGCTCGAGTTCGTCGTGCACCGCGTGCTGCACAAGCAGGAGCGCAGCGAGCTCGACGAGCAGCAGCGCGACTCGAGGCTCGACGCCGTCGAGAAGGCCGCCGAGGTGCGCTCGCCGGCCGGCCGCTCGCCGTCCGACGTCGAGGGCGAGCATGACCTGCACCGGATCGAGAGCCCGTCGACGCAGGAGAGCTCCAACCTGCTGGACGAGAGCCCGGGCGCGCAGAAGGCCGAGTTCCGCCGCGCCGGCATGATGACGGGCATCGCCATCGCCATCCACAACTTCCCCGAGGGCCTCGCGCTCTTCGTGTCGTCGCTCCAGGGCCTGCGCACGGGCATCGTGCTCGCGGTCGGCATCATCCTGCACAACCTGCCCGAGGGCGTCGCCATCGCCGCGCCCGTCTACTACGCGACCGGCAGCAAGCTCGAGGCCTTCAAGTGGACGGGGCTGAGCGGCATCGCGCAGCCGCTGGGCGCCGCCATCGGCTGGGCCGCCGTCTCGGGCGGCATGACGTTCGCGCTGCAGGCCTTCCTCTACTCGTTCGTGGCCGGCATGCTGGTCTGCATCACGGCCAAGGAGCTGCTGCCGGGCGCGTACAAGTTCGACCCCAAGGGCAAGACGTTCGTGCCCGCCTTCTTCATCGGCATCTTCATCATCGCCTTCAGCCTCATCCTCATCCACTACGCCGGCTCGGGCTAAGGACGGGCAGGGCCAATGCACGGTCGCGTCGGCCAAAACGCGTAGGGAGATCGGACGGAGCGTGTTTGAGCGCGCCATGAAGTGAATCTGTCAAACAAATATCCGTCGTCGACACACAGGAGGTGTGAGCTTGCTGGAGGGGGGGCATCTGACGAGCGTGCATGCATCCTGTGGCCACCGACCGACCGCCTTGCTCAGCACTTGAGCCGTCTTGGCTGTAAGCCCAGTCGCCATGGAATGGTGAAGGCATGGGCATGCATCATGCACGGTGCATGCAGTGCAATGCAGACACGAAATCAGGTGCATCAAGCATTGGCTGGCGGTATGGACACGAGTGGGCGAGGTGTGTAATGTGCTGTGAAGTCATATGGTGAGGTACAACACAGAGTTATGGTACCCGATAATGTCATATGCATTCAACAGTCTCCAGCACGTGCTTTGAACGTTCCAAGTCTTCCAGATTTCAGCACCTAGAATCCTACAATTCAATGCTTTGATTAGGCACTCTATATATCTACATTCATCACAAACGCCTACAGATGTTGAAAATTGAAAATCTAGGTTTCAAAATGCCTAATTTGAAGTTGGTCGCCTGACACTACTATCGACGATACCGTACAACTCCATCTGTTTTTTGTTATCCCTTCATAGCCGGGCGACGTCTCTTCTGCCCTAGGCTTTACTTGACTTCACTATGTGTCCTTGAACTGAGCGTTTTCTTCCCCTGTTCCACCCGCACGCCCTCTTGGTCTGTGCATGCTCGAGATCCAGGTGGCAGCGCGCGCGGAACGCCCAGCGCCATTTCCGGAAAACCGCGCTCGCCCAACAGGTCGGTCGCCCCCCCCAAAGCCAAAAAAAGCGAAGGCGCCCTCTGCTCCTGGTCGCCATTTCCCGATCGCGATCGTCTCGTCCTTTGGCCGATTCGATTCCCCCCGCCTGCCTCTCCTTTGCGTCGCCGTCAGGTTGTTGTCGCGGTCGATCTCGCCCGCGCCCTCGCCACCCACCCACGCAGCACTCGACTGGCTCGCTCAGTTGATAGAAGTAGCTGCCACCGCTCGTACTCGTAACCTCGGACGATGGACGGCAAGAAGACGGACCACTCGCGCGACGAGCGCGACAGCGCCAGCCAGGAGGCGACCTCGCCGGCCGCGGCGCGTCTCGGCGGGAGCGCGCTTGACGACGCGGCGGCCGCTCGCCCGACGTTCGGCCGCCTGGACCGCAGCGAGAACGCGGACGCGGTGGTGAAGCGCTCGATCAAGATGAGCCACGTGCCGGCGCCGCCGTCGCTCGGCATGATGCACGCGGGCCCCAGCGGCCTGAGCATGGGCTTCAACATGTCGCCGATGAGCTTCAAGGCGCCGCCGTCGCAGAAGAAGATGGGGCTGAAGCAGCCGAGCCCCGAGGCGGCGGCCCCGGCCGTGCGCGTGGACCGCACCAACTACGTCCACGTGGCGCCGCGCGACCTGCCGCCGCCGCCCTTCCGCCTCGAGATGCACACGCACTTTCACGCCAAGCTGGCGTCCGTGCCGCGCGTGTGCGCCGTCGTGAGCCGCAAGCTGTGCGAGCTCGACACGGACTTTGAGTTCAAGGCCGACAAGTGCAAGTGGAAGGTCGAGTTCCGGCGCTCGGTGCCCACGCACCAGCGCGTGAACCTCAACATCGTCATCTTCAAGGCGGGCAAGGAGCTGGTCGTCGAGGTGCAGCGCCGCGAGGGCGACATCACGGCGCTCATGGCGCTCTTCGCCGAGCTCAAGGCCTTCTTCAAGCGCAACCAGCTGCTGGTTGAGAAGAGCGCGCCCTCGAGCGGCGTCAAGCGACCGGCACCCAAGCCCATGTCGCCCACGCCGGCGCTCTCGGCAGCGAGCGTGCGCGACGGCGTGTCGGCGCTCAAGGGCCTGCTGTCGAGCAA
Organism: Phytopythium mirpurense; assembly: GCA_023338055.1. Lineage (NCBI taxonomy): Eukaryota > Oomycota > Peronosporomycetes > Pythiales > Pythiaceae > Phytopythium > Phytopythium mirpurense. The sequence goes on from JAADXZ010000009.1 coordinate 76,326, forward strand.
GTACGCCGACGTGCAGATGCAGGGCGTGCTGGGCGCCATTTCGCTCTCGGCGCGTGCGGCGGCGTCCCCCGAGATGGCGGCGCTCGTGCCGCAGCTGGTGGCGCTCGGCCAGTCGACGCACGTCGGCGTCAAGCGGTTAGTGGGCGTGGCGCTCGCGCGGCTGTGCGACCACCCCGAGTGCCGCCAGGCGCTCGTGCAGTCGGAGGGCTGGCAGTTCATTGTGGACTGCGCCACGGGAGGGGACGGCGTGACGGCCGAGGTGCAGCGCGAGAGCCTGCGCGTGGTCGAGAGCCTGTGCCCGCTGTACCACGACGAGCTGGCCAAGACGCGGAACGCCGAGCGCGTGCTGGAGCTTGTGCGCGACTGGCAGGCCATTGAAGACCCGCGGCTCCGCAAGCACGCGTGCGGCGCCCACCGCGCGCTGCAGGACGCCGGCGTGCTCGCCTGAGCCGGTGCGCGACGCGCGCCACTGCGTTTAGCGCCTCTTATTTGACTTGCGAAGAAGGGGGCTCCGCCGCGAGGACGAGTAGTATACGCCTCCCCTCTTCATTATCGTGCGTTGGCCGCGGTGGTGGTCGTTATCGATGTCTCTTCGGTACGGTAGTGTGTGGTTCCAAGCCTATACTGGAGGCAGTGCTCGGTCGAAGAGTACGAAAAGGCAATCCGATCTTGTCGAGCGTTTCATTTCAGGTTTCATTCAGTCTGGTTTCGTGGAACGTTCGCGATCTTATCGCGCCTCTCAGCAGGTTGCTGGATCAAAGTTGGGACTCTGTTTGGTCCAATGCCCATTTTGGTCCGCGTTTTGGTCCTGACTGCTCTTTTGGCAGCCTCCTCAGCTTGAGCCGAGACTTCAATGGCAACAGGATGATGCCGACAGCGCCACTACGTATACATACAGATTATATATTTCGTGCGCGAGAGAGAGGCAGGCGAGGGAGCAGTTATGGGCCATCAGTTTCGAGCCAAGCCGGCATCTACACCATCTGGGAGGCGTCGGCGCTGCTAGGCACGTGCTTCTCGACCGACCAGCCGCCCTCGAGCGTCTCGGTCGTGACGACGACCGGCGGCGAGTGTGACGATGCAATGTCGTCCGATCCCGAGCCGCCGCCGTCCGAGGCAATAAGCGAGTCCACCTCCGTACTCTCGTCGTCCGAGAGCGCGAGCTCCTCCTCGAGCACATAGCCGAGGAGCTGGTTCTTGACCGACCGCGGGAACCAAATGTTGACGGGCAGCAGCCAGTGGAGCGCGAACTTGGAGGTCGCGCCGCCAAAGACCTCGCGCAAGCCGAGCGTCTCGGTGGCCTCGCCCTTGAGCCGGTCGATCTGCGTCGTGCCCGTCATGATGACGCTGTACTGGTCGCACATCATGCACAGTGTGAAGAGCCCGAAGAGCACGGCCTCCAGCACGAGGAAGATGACGCGCAGCGCGCCGTTGCTCGGACAGCTAGACATGTAGCATTCCCAAGAGGCAGCTCGGAGTAAGGGTCTGGTCTTTGATCCACTGCAAGCGATTGCGCGAAGCAGTACGTACGTTTCGCTGATGCAGTGCGCGTAGCGCATGCCCACAAGCAGCAGCGCGTAGGCCGAGAGCAGGAACACGTAGAGGATGAAGAGCAAGAAGAACTTGTGGTTGCCCAGGCCGACGCAGTTGTTGACCCACGGGCAGTGGTGGTCCATCTTGATGACGCAGCGGTCGCAGATCGAGCAGTGGTGCGCACGCCCGGGCTTGAACTGGCGGCACCGGCGGCACGTGCGGTACTTCTGCTCCTCCAGCCTAGATATTTCGGGTGCAACCGTGCACATTGAGATGCGTGGAGCGTGGTCAGACCCTAGAGCGTGTGGAATGACGGACGCACCTGTTGATCTCGTCCTTGGACGTGGCGCTGGCGAGGGCGAGCGGCAAGGCACTCTCTGGCACGGCGCCAGGGTCCGACAGCATGGCTATAGCGGTGTAGCGGGGGCCATAGCCATAAGAGAGCATCGTCAGCGCGCCATACTCTCACCAAATCCGTCGCATACGCGTCGTGGCCGCACCTTTTCCGTGCGAGACGAGCGCCAGGAAGCACAACGCGCTGAATACGGCCATGTGCAGCAGCGCGAGTGGCGAGAGGCCCATCCACGGGTAGATCACAACGCCCTGCGCTCCACAAACCAGCGCGCAGCACACGGGGAGGCGTCAGTACCCTCCAGTCGCGCGCGTCGGCCACGCCGACGCCTTGGAAACTGGAGCGAAACGCCCGAGGAACGCACCACGACGGTGCACTCGGCGTAGAGCACGAGGAACCACGAGAGGACGGCGCAGATGATCCCGCACGGGTCCTTGTTGAACCACAGGCGCACACGGAAGCCCGTTCCGCACGCCACCTCGCGCTTGTGCTTCTCCAGCGCCGACATCTTCATCGCGTCGCCGGCCGCCGTGCTGCCGGGCAGTCTTTTCCTGTGAGATACTCCGGAGTATGTCCGCGGCTGAAGGGGGACTCGGTCCGCAATAGGTTTCGAAGTCCTGGTACACTGTACCGCAAATCTATATTTTGATAAAACCGAGTGAGAATGCGTCACAAATAAGATATCGGCACATTTTAATTCGGTTCGTAAGGTGTAACCCATGGGTTACCCGTAAACGACCGTCACTCATATCGAAACTAGGAGTGTTGTTGATGCCGACACGGACAGCACGGACGCCCATTCCCCGACTCCCATTGCTGCTTGCTGGTCCGTAGTGAGCTCGAGCCGGAGATGCCGACGCAGCAGCAGAAGACGACGACGAAGAAGACGGCGGCGCAAAGCGAGCGCGCGTACGGACGGCTGTCGCTGCCGGAGCTGTCGGCGGAGCGCGCGGCCGGCTGGAGCGTGCGCGCGGTGGCTGGCGACGCGCGCAAGTTCGTCCGTCCGGCGCCACCAGGCGAGGAGGCCGCTGCCACCGCCGGCGCGCGCGCGCCGATCATGTCGTCGGCGAGCGATGGGGCGCGGCCCAACGTCGGTCTGCGCTGCGGCGCGTGCGAGATCTCGTCGTTCGCGTCGCTGGACGAGCAGTACGCGCACTTCAAGCTGGACTGGCACTGCGTCAACCTCAAGCGCAAGGCCAAGGGGCTCGCGAGCCTCTCGCAAGAGCAGGCGGCGGCGCTCCGAAGCGAGCGGCGAGGCGGTGGCGACGATGCCGGTGACGGTGGCGAGGAAGGCTACAGCTCGTCCGCGTCGTCCGCCTCCTCCACATCGTCTGACTCGCAGAGCGACGCCGCCGCCACCACGTCAGAGCCGGTGGTGGAGTTCACGGACGGCACGAGCGCTTTCAAGGTGGGCGCTCGCCTTGAGTTTCTCGCCTTGCGTTTCAGTATTGCGCCAGCGCCAGTCTCTCATTGACAGGGAACGTTTGTATCTGGCTGTGCCTCGTCCCTCCAGGTGTATAAGACGCTGCTGCCGGGAGCCGACACGGAGGCGTTCGAGCCGTACTCGGCGCTGGAGCAGGTGCGGACGTCGGCGTTCCGCTGGGCGGTGCTGCTGCTGCGCAGCGGGCGGTTCGCGGGCGCCGTGTTCGACAAGGACAAGGCCGTGCGCCACAAGACGTTCCAGCGGTACACGACGCGGAGGAAGCAGGGCGGCGCGCAGTCGGCGAGCGACGCGGGCGGCAAGGCCAAGTCGGCGGGCGCCACGCTGCGCCGGTACAACGAGGCCGCGCTCAAGCAGGACGTGGCGGCCGTGCTCGTGGACTGGCAGCGCGAGCTCGCGGGCGCCGAGCTCATCTTCCTCTCGAGCGGCAAGACGGACCGCGCGACCTTCTTCCCCGACAAGGACGCCGTCCTGCGTCCCGGTGGGTTTGATGAGCTCCAACACAGGAGCGGACTTGGATGAGCTGTGGCCTCATGCATGTGTGTGTCTCTCTCTCTCTCTCTTATGCGACCGGTGCGTTAGAGGACCCGCGCGTGCGCCGCATCCCGTTCGCCACGTTCAGGCCGACATTCAACGAAGTGTGCCGCGTCCGCTCGGAGCTGAGTAGCGTGCGCTTCTCCCCGCTGCCGCCTCCGTCGGCGTCGCCTTCGGCAGCGAGACAGTCGCAAAAGGCGTCCAAGGCGACGAACGGCGCCACAGCAGTCGCCCAGGGCGCTGCCGACGCCCCCTCGGCCGCTGAAGAGACCACCAAGGACGTCGTGACCGCCCCGCCCATAGTCGAGGCGGCCAAGAGCGGCGGCGTGAGCGACCTCAAGAGCCTGCTCGCCACGGACGGAGACGCCGTGGACGTGAACGCGGCGGACGACAAGTGCATGACGGCGCTGCACCACGCGGCCGCCAGAGGGGACGTGGCCGTGATGGAGCTGCTGCTCGCGCGTGGCGCCGACCCGACACGCCTGGACCTGCACAGCCGGCCGCCGTACTTTTTGTGCGCGTCCAAGGAGCCGCGCAACGTGCTGCGGCGGTTCATGGCGGAGCACCCGGACGCGTGGGACTACTCTCGGTCCCAGATCCCGGACGGCCTCACGAGCGAGATGGAGCAGCGGAAGAAGGAGAAGGAGGCCGAGAAGCGCCGGCGCGCGAGAGAGCGCAAGAAGCAGCAGAAGAAGCAGGCGGCCGAGGAGCAGGCGCAGGAAGCCGCGCGGCAGGAGGAAGAAGAGCGCAAGGTCGCGGCGGGGCTCGCGTGCGACGCCTGCGGCAAGTACGCCGGCAAGGCGCCCTTCACGCGGCTCGAGTACAAGTACTGCTCGACCGAGTGCGTCAGCGCGCACCGCCGGAAGCTCATGAGCGACGCGGCGCTGCGCCGACTGGGCGCGTGACGCGGCAGCTCTTGGACGGGTTGGCGAGAGGCGAGGGAGTGGATTCGTCCCTGAAATAAACGCACAGCTTGACAGGCGCCGACGGATCGGGGGCTGGCGCGTTGCATCCTGTCGCGGAGCGTCTTTTCGCGGCCACAACCAGCGACCGGCCTTGGAGACGCGTGTGCGTATTACTACCGGCATGGAGGTGCCGCTGGACGACGAGACGCTGCAGCGCGTGTACGCGTGGGTGGACGAGATCCCTCTTTCGCGGCCCAAGCGCAGCATCGCGCGCGACTTCAGCGACGCCATCCTGGCGGCCGAGGTCGTGGCCTTCTACTTCCCCAAGCTCGTGCAGATGCACAACTACTCGCCCGCCAACTCGGCCACGCAGAAGCACTACAACTGGAACACGCTCAACCGTACGTCCACCGTTATTGGCATCCATCCATCCATGCACACTACCGAAGAGCAAGCACCCATGCATCCGACCGCGTGGCGGCCGCCGACATGGATGCCAACCGCGCCTACTGAAAAGGAATGCTCTCGTTGCGCAGGCAAAGTGCTCAAGAAGCTGCATCTGTACCTGTCGAAGGACGAGATCGACGACCTCGTCACGTGCCGCACGGGCGCCGTCGAGCACTTGCTCGTTCGCCTGCAGCTCAAGGCACGCGCTTCGACACCCACGACCTTCATACGGCGTCTACTAACCCTTGCATGACGGTGTGTCCGCCCAACGGACGGCTGTGTAGATCGCTGGCTATCGCGACAAGCGGCCGCCGTCCGTGGCGTCTTCACCGACCCCAGGAGGGATGGCGGCGGCGTCTCCAATGCCTCGGCCGGCGCCGACGAGCAGCAACAGCAACAGCAGCAACAGCAACCACTACAGCGACGAAGTGTCGAGCGTCGTGTCGCTCACCTCGGCCGTGGTTGGCTCGCTCGCGCTTGGCGGCAACTCCTCCCCGGGCGCGACTGGAGCGCCATGGGACTCGCCTCACGACCGTGGGGAGCACGTCGGTGCTGCTGGCGCCGCCAGCTGCGGAGGCGGCTACGCCAAGGAGCAGCAGGCTGCAGGCGACAAGGACCCGCGGTCCGCGCCGCTGTCGTCGTCGCTGCATCATCAGGTCCACCCCATTGACCAGCAACTTGGCGGGTGCGTTGGTGTGTGCAGTAGCACGAGTCACTTAGAGAGGGCAACACGTGACAGTGACGGATGCGATGGGCAGGAAGGGCGCGTGCTTCGACGGCCAGGCGGGCGTCGAGGCGTCCAGGAGCCCGTCCACAGCGGACGCTCGCGCCTCGGAGCTGCTGCAGGAGAAGGACACGGCCATCAGCGAGCTGCGCGAGACCATCCAGGTATGTTTAGTTGCATCATGGTCAAAGTGCTCCCCTAGCTTGTCGGTTGACGGGTCACCCACCACGGGTGGTGGCTGGTGGCTGGCCCAGATCCTGGAGATCAAGGTGCAGAAGCTCGAGCAGCTCGTGCGGCTCAAGGACGGCAAGATCCAGACGCTCGCGGCCAAACTGCGCTCGCAAAAGCCGCAGCCTTGAGGAAGCAAGCACGCGCCGAGCTGTTGATTGGCTCGGACTTAAACGACAACCAAGTGGGGAACTACACGCAGCCGATCCGCCGCCACCGGTGCATGCAGCTTCACCATGCATACATGAAGTAATACAAGGTACAGCGCGAGCCAGGCTCGCAACAGCTCTATCCCCAGAACCGCATGACGTCCTCGGGCGTCTCGGCAGGCTTGAGCACCGTCAGCAGCACGTCGCCGCCGTCCTCCGGCTCGTTCCCGGCGGCCTCGGCGGCCTCCTCCTTGACCTGGTAGCCGTAGACCGCGGGCGCTGGCCGGCTGCAGTGCCGGCTGAACATGGACATGGTGTTGGAGCCCGAGTCGTGGACGACGACGAAGTCTCCGCGCGCCATCCGCGGCAGCGACACGCTGCGCCCAATCACGTCGCCGCCAAAGCACAGCGGGCCGGCCACGCTCTGCGTCAGTAGAGGCGCCGTCGACTCGGCACCGGTTGCGCTGGAGCAGGTCACACGCGCAAGCAATAGCAGTTTGTCCATGTGAGATGAGTCATGCGCATGCACACCACCAACCGACCAACCACCCGCGAATTCCACAGACAGCGTACGTAAAGACGGAGAGGCGATGCGGGAACAGGTCCGGGCGGTAGCACGTGCGCAGGAACAGGTCCGAGCCCGCGTGGATGATGGCGGTCTGCGCCGGCGGAGCCGCGTCTCCGCGGCTGTCCATCAAAGCGTTGACGTCCGCGTGGCTCTTGACGTACTCGACCTGGCTGATGGTCCATCCCGTCTTGGCGCTCACGCTGCGCCCGAACTCGGTGAGGATCGTGCGGCCCGTGCGCTCGAAGAGCTTGGGCGCGTCGCGGCGCAGCACGTCCACGTACTTGGCGAACGTCGGCGCGACGTCGTCGCTGTCATAGTTGGACGGCAGCCCGCCGCCGATGTTGAGCACCTTGACGCGCGGCGCGCCGGCCGCCGCATCGATCTGCTCCGCGAGCTCGCTCAGGATCGTGGCGCCCCTCGCCAGCATCTCGAGCGTGCAGCCCTGCGAGCCGACGTGGCAGTGCAGGCCTTGCATCCACGCGTTCTCGCAGAAGAAGGCGATGATCCTGGCGCGGTTGGCCGGCGTGAGCGGCACGCCGAACTTGGAGTGCGCCGTCGAGACGCTCAGGCACTCGTTCGAGCCGGCCCCGAGCAGCGGGTTGACGCGGACGCCGATGCGAGGCAGGTGGCCGGCGGAGCGTGGCGTGCACTCGGGGAAGTTGGACTGGAAGAGCGCCTCGGCGTGCGCTTGGATGACGGCGAGCTCGTCGAAGCTGTCGGCGTTCACCTCGACGCCGGCCTTGAGCGCGAACGCAATGTCCTCCTCCGTCTTGCACGGCGAGTCGAACACGATGCGGTGCGGCGCGCAGCCGAGACGGAGCGCATGCATCACCTCGACGACCGACGCGCACTCGACCCCCACGTCGTTGTCGATCGCGCGCTTGACGAAGAAGGACAGCGGGCACGACTTCATGGCGAACCGGTGCTCGAAGTGCGCGGGGAACGAGGTCAGGAGCGACTGGAAGGCCATGTCGATCGCGTCCAGGTCGTACACGACCGCGAGCTTCTGCGGCGAGGCGCGCTCCTGCGGCAAGTCCTCCAGGGCAGCGGTGTCTGCGCTCGCCATCGTCGACGGCAAGATGCCTTCGCGACACATTTGGCGCACGACGCGCGCGATAGCGGGCTTCTTGACGCCAAAGTTCCAGTCGCTGAGCGGCAAGGGCGTCTCCAGCGGCGCGACTTCGACCTTCTCCTCGACAAACTGCTGGTGCAGCGCGTCCCAGTTGTCCAGGATGAGCTCCATCTTGGTCAACAGGCGCTCGTCGTCGCGCAGCAAGGCGTCCATCGCGTCCGCCGACTCGCGCTGAGCGTACAGCGTGTTCATCATGTCGGCGCCGACGGCGATGCGCAGCACCGCGCCAGCCTCGGAGCCCTTGCCGAGGGGCACGGGCTGGCCCAGCATGCAGCGCAGCTTGGCGACACTCTCGGTGGGCAGGACCTCCGACAAGTCTTTGGCCACAAGCATGTGCAGGACCCGGAGGGCGCTCGCGTCCAAGAAGCGAGCAGGCGTCTCGCTGCAAGCGGACGCGGCCGCGCCCGCGCTCTGGCGGGTATCGATGACCTTGAAGGAGATGATGGAGTCCAGCGGTCGACCGCGGATCGGGTCGGCTGCTCCTTCTGTAGACAGCTCCGACGCGCTTGCCGGCGTGTCGTCGAGGAGCTCGACGAGATGGGACCACTTGGTCTGCAGCGCCGCCTTGCACTGGCTCATATATGAGCCGCACAGGCGGTGCACCCAGCGCGTCGGGATCTCCGCGTACGGCTCCATATTGGCGAGCGCGCTCTCCCACCGCAGCAGCAGGCCCACGTTCATGGCGGCGCTCATGCGCGCGCGCACGTGCTTCATGCTCTCGGGGAAGTCGTACTTGGAGAAGTAGTCTTCCAAGCCCAGCGGGTGGCAGCGCTCCACGTGCGCCGCCTCGACCGCCGCCGTCTCCATCTCGTACACGCAGCGCATGGGCAGGAGCACGGCGCCGCAGAACGGCGCGCCCGCGAAGAACTTGGAGCCGGTGAGCAGCACGATGAACCCGCGCGAGACAAAGTCGCTGTACATCTCGCGGTCCAGCCGCATTTGGCACGCGTCAACCACGACGAGCAGCTGGTTCGGGTGCTTCTTGGTGAGCTGGTCGACGACCTCGAGCGACGGGCAGCAGAAGCCCGTCTTGGCGCCCATGACGACGTGCAGCAGCACCACGTCCTGCGTGGCGCCGCTCGCCTGCGCGCCGCGGCCGTCGAGGAGCCGCGAGACCGTCTCGGACACGCGCGCGTCGATGCTCTGGAGCTTGCCCGCGTCGTCGCGGCCGCTCACTTCGATGACGTCGACCAGCTCGGTCGGGAACCGCCGCAGAGGCTCCCCGGGCGAGCCCTTCTCTCCGCTGGGCGTGAGCGAGCTGAAGTGCTTCCCACCCGAGGCGCTGGCCGAGCCGCGGCCGATCTCCCCCTTGGCCACGACGATGCTCGTGACCTTGCGTCCGCTGGCGTCTGCGTCAAGAGCGACGGCTTCTCCGCCGCCGGGCGACGGCGCGAGCCCGGCAAAGAGCCGCGAGAGCGCGGCCGAGGTCGCGACGAGCTCCGCGTCCGTGCCCGAGGGCGTGAGCACGATGCGCAGGCTGTCGTCCTTGACGAGGCCGCGCGCGCCGATGCATCCGGCGAGGCGGTCGCGCACGGCGCGCATCTTGGCGTCGAAGAGCTCGGTGGCCGACTGCGCGTTCGGGTTGATGGAGAGCGCGTTGAGGAGCAGCTCCTGGCGGAGCTTCTCGCACGTGGCGAAGGCGCCGCGCGTCATGCCCGAGCACGTGCAGCTGCCGCGCGCAATGTCGAACGCGCCGGGCACCGTCGACGTGTAGTACTTGTTGGTGCGCGCGCGCGGACAGACGAGCGAGCGGTCGTCCGAGCCGCGCGCGAGCAGCGACTCGGTCTGCTCGGCGAACGGCAGCGCGCACGCGACGAACTTGGCGATCTCGTGCCACTGGTCGCCGTGGCTCGGGATGCGCAGCAGCGCCGCGAGCCGCGAGAAGAGCGCCGCCTTGGACGACACGGTCGCGAGCTGGTGCAGCAGCTGCACCTCCTCCTCGCCGCCCGCGCGCGCGTACGCGGCGACGGCCTCGGGCGGGAACGTGGCCAGGTACTGCAGCTTGGTGTACAGCAGCACGATCCCGCGCGCGCTGTAGCACGGCGACGAGCGGTTCAGCTCGGGCAGGCACAGCAGGCGGTCCTGCAGCAGCGCCGCCAGCTCGACCGCGTCCGACACGTCCTCGAGCCGCCACGCGCGCGCTGGGGGCGAGCCTCCCGACGCCGCTGCCGACGTCTGCGCCGCCCCCATGAGCGGCCGCAGCTCGGGCCGCACGCGCGCCGTCTGCTCCAGCAGCGCGGCCGTCAGCGCCAGCGCGTTGGCGGCGGACGGCGCCTTCTTGCCGTCCGCCTTCCTGCCACCCGTCTTCTTGTCCTTGTCCTTGGCGTCGCCCTTGTCCTTGTGATTGGCGTCCACGGCCGCCGCCGTTCGCGGGGAGTTGGTCTTGGCGGCGTCGCGCATCTGCTTGCGCACGGACGCGATCCCGGCCGCGCTCATGCTCGAAGCTCTTCGTGGGCGGGGGGTGACGCGCGGACAGGAGAGGAGTGTGACTGGCTGGCTGGTCGGGAAATGAGAGGGCAGCACGCGACACGCGCGGGATTCTTTCCATGGCCGGCCGCGATCGAGATGGAGAGGGTGGATCGCGAGCGGCGCTTGTGCCCGCCCGCCCACTGTTCTGTTCGTTCACAGTGGAGCTGAGCTGCTTGAAGTCTGACGGCCCGCCGCTGGATGCGCCTTTTAGCAGTGATTATGTATGGGCGTATTTATAAATTTATAGGTCTCCTTGTTGCAGTGACTATGTATGTGCGTATTTATAAATGATAGGAGTCAAACTCGTTAATTTGATTGCTGTCTCGAGTGTGCGACTGCAACTTGCAGTCTGCAACTTGCAGTGGCTGTGAGCGCCACTGATGCTCGTCATTCGTCAGCATTGTCGTTACCAGATGGGACGCCAAAGAGGTCAAATCTGGCGCCACAACCTGGTCGGGATCCAGAGCGGTCCAGTTCGTTCACATGCCCGAGTGGTCGTGGATCTGCTCTGCAACGCATACCACCCACCAGACAATGTGTGACAGCTCTTGGAACAGGTGCAACAAGGTCCCTGTTGCAGCAAAGCGTTAGAGGGTTACAGTCAAAGATGAGATACGACTGCTCCGTGTTCAAGCCACTTCGATCCTCTCGCTCACTCGCTTGGTCGGGATATGCACGCATGTAAGCCTTACATGCATATGGCACGCACGACCACACATTGTGTGGTCGGGATCACATCGGTTTATCTTTAGCCTGTAATGATAGGTACGTACTCCCTCTGTTTCATATTAGTTGACCGGGCTCTCAATTTTGTGTTTTTTGGAAAAAAATGTGTGACAACCAAAAAAATTGCACATGGTTCGAAGCGCAGTGAGTTTAGCCATTCAACCAGACGTTGTATTCAAGAATTCGATGCATTTTGATGGAGTTTTTGTATATAACCCAATTTTTAATAAAGTTCACTCATACAAAGTTTAAGTAAAGTCGTTTAACCTCGATTTCATGATCAACAAAAAACTAGCAATGTTTGAATATTATATTGATTGAACCAATAGGATCAACAGAATATGATATTTCACCAATCAGAGTAATCGGCCAAGTAATGTGAAACGCTTTCAACTTCAATCGGCCAACTAATGTGAAACAGAGGGAGTACATTTGCACGATTTTTTTGTATCCATTTTTTTTGTAACTAGATTATAAGCATATTTCTAGCTTACAACGGTTATTTGACGGCTCCTAAATTCAGAAAATCTGATTTTTTATAAGTATTCGTAATTGAAATTCAATCGACAGCACCAGTAATGGCTTACGGCGCCAACAAAGCAAACATATCAGTTAATGACAGATAAAAGTTGCAATTTATAGAGCCTATATGTGCGTGCGTAATCGTAAAAGCGCCTTTGCAAGAAAACAGAAAATACCCATTTGATTTGTTCAACATAAAAAAGTTAGATTATGCAATGTGAGCTCGACCCGGAATATTTCGCAGAAGTATTTCGTCTCAATCGCAAAAAATACAGCATTAAACAAGGGAATTTGTCCCTAAATTACCGAATCCGTTAACATTAAGTGCCGGAAATGAATTTGCACCATACTACTTCAGGCGACCTTAGGATATTTTAGGCGAACACCGAACACGAAAAGGTTGCTAAACAAACAACAACGCAGTGCAGTCGTAGCCACTATCAATAAGAACTTTTAAAGTCCACGCATGAAGAAGCAGTAATGCGACGACCCACACACCTGTGGAGGCCATGCCGAGCACGGAAGGGAGCCACCTGCCCGCCGCGAAAATGCTGTACTAGCGCGCGATCTCATACGATCGCGTGCGCTAGAGCTGGAGGTCATAGATGAGACGAAAACCCAGATGGCTGAGCTGCTGAGCAAGCTCGCCAGACCGGACTAAAACTTAATGCATCAAACTCGAAACGAACGCGAGAGCACGATGAAATGTCAGCAGATATGTCAACGGGGATGAATCGGCGCAGCGCTTACGTGCTTTCATTCTCAATGCTGTTGAACGAGTGTTGTAAAAAACTCTCGGGTAATGATTAAAGACGTGCAGGCTCATTACCACACTTACAACTATCTATTTAGCGTCCACATGCCGTGGTTCGTCTTGCCGAAGATCTGTGCGAGCTCATGGCGAATCTACATGTATGTGACAGCATTTCCGGGGTTCGCTCGATCCATGCTGCAAATCAACATCCATAGTGTTCGCAAACTCATGACTGCCACGTCTTCACCGGCCACTTGGTCGCCCATTGGAGCCAACTCGCCGAAACCATTCACCATGGAGCTTGAAGGCGTCGTGCCATCTGTGGATGAACCAAAGCAGCTTCTTCTACCACTTCTCCTCCAACTCGATACAAGGTATGCCCATCGGGCCGTAAAAGTAGACATTCATCGTTCCCGTCCGGTAGCTGACGTTCACGATCACCAGCGCCCAATGTACGTTCCTAATGATGACCCGGACCACGAAGTAGGAGGACGCGTGTGACGGAGCTCACACAGCACTTCACGCGAGGAAGCGTACACACCGTTCGTGTGACGGGGTCACACAGCACTAAGCACGAGGAAGCGTGCTGCCGGTATACGGCGTGGTTAGGAAGTCTAACTGAAAAATATACTTGGCCACAATATGGCCCAATACTCAACAGTATTAAGTGTTACTTCCTAAGCAAATGTGAGACTGACTTTATTTCTCTGTGGTCCAAAAGGACAATTCGAAATGGGTGGTTCCGAACTAACCTAATTAGATCTGACAGGATCAAATCTAAGAAACGTATAAAGTCAAAGAACTATACAGTCTGACAGTACCCACGGTTCGTCAGCTGTCTTCGGCGCCAGTCGCAGCCGGCTGTACTGTAGCCTCGCGGCTAAGTACGAGCAGGCCGGGGTACAAAAGTACGTTGCCGGCCGCGTACCCCAAAGGGTACCGTGTAACCCGTTACAGCGCGGGCTCAAAATTGAGTGACCAACGTCAGTTTGGGCTGATTCGCCCTAGTTTAGTCCTCATTTGTAGGTCAGTGTTTACCACACGTTTCATACTGAGGCCTTAGAACCACACGATACGAGGGCAAAAGACTACAAAGATACGTGAACGACACTTGTTGTGGCGATCGAGCCTGAATTTGTGGGTATCAGTGCACCACACAAGGAGGAGCGATTCACTTTCGAAAACTGGAAGACCTGAAAAGCAACGGCGTGGACGCGCAGCTGGAGCGGCGGGCGGCCAGCGGGCGCACGGACGCCAGCGCGTGGATCCCGCAGGTAGGCTACGCATGTGCGACGTGGCCGAAGTGCGTGGCGAGGTACATGACCTTTGACATGAATTGTGTTGGTGGTGGACACATTATTATTAAAACAAAAATGGTTTTTGGACGGGACGGGCGCTCAGGCTGAAGCTTGCGTTTGCGGGCGCTGCCCGAGGACGAAATAGAGGAAAGCCCCGCGGGTGCCCATGCGAGACGCAGCGCCCGCGAACAGGGGGGACGCGGAGCTGGCGCCCCATACGTACGTCCAGCAACACGCGATACTGGAGAAGATGTGGCCCCCAACGCCGACAATGAGCCCACCGTCGAGACCCGCGCTGACCAAGCGCCACATGTAACCGGGCTCGGTTACAGTGGCTTACACTGGCGCTTAGTATAGGAAGCGTAAGTTAAATATAAAATCTATTCGAACTTCGAATAGAGTTTTACAATTAACTAAAACTAAGTCTTTGGTTGAGGGAAAATTGAGAACTGAATTGAATGATGTTAAGGCGCCCCGCAAGACGGGCGCCATGGTTTCTATCTCTGAAACTAAGTACAAACTGTGACAGGCTCTCATGGCTGGACGTGAGAGCCCGACGTGCATCCGTGCACGCTGGTTGGTAGAAAGCCCCGGGCTTTCCGACCAATGGAAAGACTGAAAGAACGAGGACCAGCCTAATCCAGGCTGTCC
>JAADXZ010000010.1:0-90380 GCA_023338055.1 Phytopythium mirpurense
AGGAATACTTAGTTTAGTTATTTACAGCAGGGGTCGGGTCAAATACACGCTCGTGATTGGCTCGATTCCGTTGAAATCAGTACAATGGAGTGAAAGTGGCCATGCAAGTTACAAAAAACGCGCCAATACAAAAGCCTAGATACACAATTCAAGAGCACAAGACGTTTCTGCTCCCGAATTCGTTTTTCGTTCTCAAATCTGGACTTGATATCATAGTATCGGTCCGTAGTGTCCAGCACTCGCCCTATCTGAGGTCAAAGCCCGGTTCTCAACGCCACACATTTGTACGCCGTTCGGACGGATGAATTGCAAGCAAGACCTTTCGAGTCAATAGGCCAGGTGAGGCTGAGGCGTGAATGTGCCGCGACCAATCGAGGCGACCAAAACGTTGCTTCTTTTTTCGAATCCAGATCGCTTCCGACCCGAGTGAGCGTGACTGCACCATGGAGAAGGGCGCTCGGGGGAGCGAAACCATTCGGGGCGGCGGCGCGCTGGACACATGGCGCACGAACACGGCGACGGCCTCGCACCATGCTATGCTACCTCGACCTCATTCATCATGCAGGCAAGGTGGCCGGCCGACAAGTGCTCGCTCACCTTGGATACCGGCACGGATTGCAATTCGGCAACCACGGTGCGCCGTTTATCATAATACCACAATAATAACGGGCAAGCCGTTGCGCCTCTTTGGTACTCCCTACATACCGGTATACTGTAATTCCGTGGAAGAAAAGGAAAGGTCCGCCGCCGGAAAGGACGCCGCCGAGAGTCGAGTGCCTCTCTGTGCGCAAGGGAGCGGGGGCCGCGGCGGCAGCGACAGCGGCAGCGGCAGCGGCAGCGGCAGCGGCGCAGACGCAACGGCGGGCCCAAGCGCGTCCGACGGAGCCACGCAGCGGCCGTTGCAGGTAGAGGCGACAGTAGCCAGGACAGGACAGGGCACCCGCCCTCGCGCCGCAGTCTGCGACAGCGCCTGCACGCGCTAAAAGCGGCGCCAGTAGCGCTCCGCATCCGGTTCGGGCGGCTATTTCCAGCGCCGACTCTGGTCACGAGGCGCGTGGCGTGAGGTATTGATAGCCCTCTCGTTCTCTCTATCTATCTATCTGCCTGGCAGCGACGTACAAGCCAAGGTGCGCGGCGCGCTGAGCCGCGTGGGCAGGCGAGAAAACTACTTTTGGATTCGTCCTTGGCGCCTGCTCGGCTCTCCTTGCGCTGCCTTTGCTGGCGTACGGAGAAGCCAGCTCCCTCTCTCTCTCGCTCTCTCTCTCTCTCTCGGCCAGCCCCGTCGAGGACGCGCGCAGGGGCGGGACCACGGCGACAGGCAGGCGCAGGCGGCGCCCCGGGAGGCGCAAGCGCGACGCAGAGGAGCCTGACTCGCTGCACGAGCCGCGACCGCAACCGCTACCGCGACCGCGACTGCAACCGCTCGAGCTCGAGGCGCGCGCCTCGTTTTCCAGCTCGGCCGACAGCCACTCACGCGCGCTCATGGCGGAAGACACGCCCGCGAGCCCCGCGGCACTCGCGGTCGCTGCCGCCACGGCCGCGGCCGCCGCGACGAGCGCCAAGTCGGGCGCGGCTGCAGGCACGCGGCCCAAGCGCCACGGCTTCTCGCGCCTGCTCAAGCGGCGGCCGTACGGCGAGCGCCGATCGCGCGCCGTCGCGCCAGCCGAGACCAATCCGCCGCCCAATGGCGCGAGCGTGGGGCGCTCCAGCGCCGCGTCCAACGGCGCGGGCATGCCGGGCCACGCGCTGGCGACCCGCCGGCGGCGCGCGGGCACGACCGAGTTCAACAAGGTGCGCGACGGCAGCGTGGCCAACCTGCGGCCGCTGCAGCGCTCGCGGCTGGCGATCGGCGAGTTCATGCGGCAGCTCTACGTCGAGGTCTTCTTCGTGCTCATCGTGCTCGCCTACGGAGGCTTCGTGCTCGTGCAGATCACGGTCGGCGACGAGACGCTCGGCCAGTACAAGACGGCCGTGGACGTGACGGACATCACGGTCGGCTCCATCCTGCTGCTCGAGATCATGCTCAAGGTGTTCGCCTACGGGCTGCAGTACCTGCGCAACATTTGGTCGCTCTTCGACGCACTCGTCATCATCGCGAGTTTCGTACTCGGCATTGTCGCCGCCACGGGCACGTCCTCCATCATCCTCGTCAAGGTGCTGCGCCTGCGTGTCATCCTGCGCGTGCTGCGCGTGCTCGTGGTCTTCGAGCGCGTCAAGCAGCGCTCGCGCGCCATGAAGTTCGTGCACAAGGGCCCCATCACGTCCCCCGTCGAGCACGTGCTGCGTGTGCTCAACGAGCTGCGCTTCCACCCGGCTCTGCGCGCGGCGCTGCGGGACGAGATCGAGTTCGCCATCGACGCCATCAAGAGCAACAAGCTGTATGACGCCAACGAGGCGCTGCTCGCCACAGGCGTCGACGATGACACGCAGAACTGGCTGCGCGGCGAGCTGCTCAAGAACAACGACACGAGTAAGGTGCTGCCGGACGCCGAGGACGACGAGGGGCTCGCCACGAGCGACGACGACGGCGGCAACGGCAACGCAGCGGACGGCCAAGGCGCAGGCGGGACGGCCACGGTCGCAGCGGGCGCGTCCCATGCACGCAGCTCGCTATCGCCCGTTAAGCGTGGACTGACCATCAAGGAGCTGCTGCCGCCAATCGACGCGGCGTCCGAGTTTGAGCTGCAGAACCTGCTGCAGAGCGTGTCCACGTGGGCCTTCGACGTCTTCCGCGTGCAGCACGTCTCGGGCGGCAACGTGCTGTGCCATGTCGGCTACCACTTGCTGCGTGACGTGGGCTGCTCGGCGCTCCAGCTCGACCCGTCCGTGCTCGCGGGCTTCCTGCTTGAGATCCAGCGCGGGTACGTGGCGACCAACGCGTACCACAACGCCATCCACGCCGCGGACGTGCTGCAGACGGTCTACTACTTCCTCATCCAGCCTGAGCTGCAGCCCTTCCTGCGGCCGCTGGACCGCGCGCTGGCGCTGCTCTCGGCAGGTATCCACGACTTCAAGCACGACGGCTTCAACAACAGCTTCCACATCTCGACGGCCTCGGACATTGCGCTCCGGTACAACGACCACGCCGTGCTCGAGAACTTCCACGTGGCGCAGTCGTTCCTCGTGATGAAGAACCCGGACCTGAACGTGCTCGGCAAGCTCTCGCCCGAGGACTTCAAGTACGCGCGCGAGATGACGATCCAGATGGTGCTCGCGACCGACATGGCCAAGCACTTTGAGGACGTGGCGCTCTTCAAGACCAACATTTTGCCGCCCCCGGACGAGGAACTCGCGATCAAGAACATCGGCGACAAGAAGCTGCTGCTCAAGATGATCCTGCACACGTGCGACGTGTCCAACCCGGCCAAGGAGCGCGAGTTCATGCTGCGCTGGACGGAGCGCGTCATCGAGGAGTTCTTCGTGCAGGGCGAGCTCGAGAAGCAGCTGGGCCTGCCCGTGTCACCCTTCATGGACCGCGACACGATCGTGCTCAAGAAGATGCAGGTGGGCTTTGCCGACTTCATCGTCGCGCCGCTCTTCAGCATGTGGGCGCAGATCCTGGCCAACGTCAACGCGGGCCCGTACCAGATCCTGCTGTCCAACCGCGAGTTCTGGGCGTCGCTCTCCGAGGACTTCAAGCCGCACATGATCAAGGACGTGGTGCAGGAGCTCTCGAGCCGCCGGCAGCGCGTTAGCCAGTCCATCTCGACCATTTCGGAGGAGCCCGCGCCCGTGTCGTCCCGCACGCGGCGCAGCGTCGGCGCGCTGCTTCTCGGGTCGGACGACAAGTAGCGCGGCCAGTCGGTTGGTCGTCATGGCCATGCACGCTCTCCTCCGGACCGCACCATAGAGCGGCGACGCAGGCGGACGGCTCGAGGGCAAGCGCCGACAGGTAACCAACCTGGTTTCATATATTTATTTCGCCAGAGCGTAGTACTTGTCGGCCACGGGGTCGTAGTAGCACCGCAGCACCGGATCGTACACGAGCTCGATCGAGTTGGACGGCTGCGAAGCGACCGCCGGACCGCCCGCGCCCAGCTCCCAAGCCCCGGACCGGCGCACGCTAGTGCTACTGCTGCTGCTGCCGTTCTCCACCTTCGACCCAAGAGCTGGAAGCGACCGCCACTCGGTCGACTCGAGCAGCCGCTGCAGCCGCTTGGCCGTCGACGACTCGCCCGCGACCACCGGCGACGCGGTCGCGTCAGGCGCTGTGCTGCCGCCGGGGAGCTCACCAAAGTCGAAACTCACGCCAGGGGAGGACATGGACACGGCGTTCGCCATCTCCAGCAGCTCCGCGCTCGGCTGGCGGCGGTCGGTCTGCGCCGTCGTCAAACTCGTTGATGGACCGCTCCTCTCCTCGCCCTCGGACTCGACCAAGTCGCCTACACGAGTCCAAGATCTGCAGTGAGTCGGTGACGACAAGAGGTATCGTCATCGACTCGGAAGCTGGCGTACCGAAGTCGAAGCTCGACGACAGCGCCGATAGATCGCCACGGTCGGAGATTCGACTGGCGCTGGTCGCTCCCACAGCTTCGTTGCCTGCTATCGGACGCCTCGGAGGGCTGAGTGTCGTATCGGGCGCCTCGTGCGGATCGAACGCGCCATCTTCGCCAGCATCAACACGGACTCGACTACCGCCCTCGGGGTCCTCGTCTTCAAGCTCGCCAGTGCTGCACACGCGCCAGCCACGGAGACGAGGAGGCAGCTCAGCGCGCTAGAACCGCATCCCCATACAAACAAGACACCGCCATTCGCATCCACGTACAGGTCGATCGACAAGTCGTCGGCTTCGGCTTCGCCACGCTCCCCCTTTTGACGGTGGTGGCCAGTGCCGACGTCTTCCTGTTCAGCCTCGCCGAGTTCTCGGCATAGTCCGTCTCCGCCCTCCACTCGATCGCTGAACCTCCAGATCGACGCCGATTTGCGCTCTCGGTCGTGCTCCCCTCGTCTCGACGGGTCCGGCAGCTCCGCAGTCTCCATCTGCGTGTGGCCTCCATGCCTCTCCGACTGCCGCTTCTCCGTCGCTTGCGGCTGCCCTCGTCGAGCGGCACGCTTGGCCGCCAGCAGAAGCTCCAGCTCGTGGTCGCTGCTGCTGTCTTCGCTCTCCCTCTCGTTGCCTTCCAACACGTCCACCAAGGGGCTACTGCTGCGAGGTGTCGCCATCGGAGCGTCGGCACGAGCAGCAGACCCAACCGGACCTGAAGAGCGCACTGGGGTACTGTGCGGGTCGAGTAGCGAGTCAAAGTCAAAGAGCGCGCTCTCTGTACGAGCCGCCGCCTCATCCCACCCTACGAGCAACGACACAGACGACGACGAGAGCCGAGCGACGCTCGTGACACCCACCGACCCGGCAGCGAACTCAAAGACGGACTCGCTCGGGTCGCGAAGCGTAGACAAGGCGCCGACTCTGGATGCGGAGGACTGAAGAAGACCGCGAGTACTTGAACAAAGACTGCTGTCCCTCGGTATCGATGCTCGAAATGCCTCTCCTTTTGCTGAAGCACGAGCGGCTTCGACAGGCTGGAGCTCCGACGCGTCCAGCTCGCCATCGGGGTCGCTGTTGAGCGTCGTATGCCGCAGGAAGAGCTCGCGGTTGCGCTCCCTCACGCGCGTATCCTCTTGATCGAGCAGGTCCAGCTTGAGCTGGATCTCGCTCATGATCTCGCGGCGGTTGCCGCCTTTCGAGCCCTCGTCTCTGTCTTTGCGTGTGGGCCTCGACGCCAGCCTCGCATCCCCACCTTCCTCCTCTTCCTCGACTCCTTGCTCGTCTTCCAGCGAGAAAAACGGACTGACCATTGCAATGGACGCAGCTGCTGGATGTCGCCGCACTTGTGACGTCGAGGGACGAGTGGACAGGCTTGAGCGTTCGGAAGCAGCAGACGCCGGTCGAGAGACTGCGGCTTCGCGACGCGCCTTGACCTTGTCGCCGCTCCAATCACCACCCTCCTCCTCACCCTCCGCGTCAGCAGCCTCTTGATCGCGTACGCTACGAGTCGGAGTGCTCAAGCGCGCCTCCTGCAGCTTCCTCTCCTCCTGTGGCGGTGCGTTCGCAGCCACGGAAGGCGCCGACCCGTCCCGTTCGACCGCTTTCACGCCCTCGCTCACACCGACAACGCTCAAGACACCGCGAGGTGGAACCCTCGACCTCTCGCCTCGAACTACCGGCGTGGTGGTCCTACTGGTAGTAGTTGGTGCACTAGCACCGCTCTCCGCACCGCCAGCCTTCTTCTTGGCGTCGCCACGAGCAGCACTCCGGCCTTTGACCGGTCCAGAGCCAGCCGAGCCCGCTCGCTTGCCCCTCCCATTGTCCAGCGCCGGCTTTGAGCCGCCTGCTGCTTCTCCGCCACTGTGGAAGGGCACTGCAAAGTACTCGGTCGGTACGGGCGCGCTGTCCTTGCCGCAGCTGAGCGCGAACTGCCTCGGGATGTCGGCCGTGCCGCTGGTGCCGCCGGCCACGCAGCCTCTCGGCACCGGCGGGTCCTTCATGGTGAACACGCGCTTGAGGCGGCAGGAGCCGCCGATCGCCAGCGACTCGGTCGAGCGGCACACGGACCCGCCGAAGAACGTGTCTGTGAGCGCCTGCAGGTCGAGCACGAGGTTCATCCACGCGTCGCGCGGGACGGCAGCCGCGGCGAGCGGGATCTGGGCGTGCAGCGCCGTGACCGTCGTCTCCCGGAAGGCGCTCGAGATGACGAACCTTCGGCGCACGCGCTGGAAGTCTGCATAGCCGATCTCGAGCGAGAAGCTCTTGGCCAAGGGAATGAGCAGCTGCAGGACGAGGAAGCGCTGCGTGAGCCCCAGCGAGGCGCCGTCCTTGGGCAGCTGCATGCGCGTGTCGGCGCTGCCGTCGAGCACAAAGGCGTTGCCCTTGAGGAGCTTGTCGAACGACTTGGAGACCTTGCCCTGCAGCTTCCAGTGCGCTGCCGGCGCCTTGCCCTGCGCGCTCAGCAGCTCGACAAAGTCGCCGCCTTGGAAGTACGACGTAGACATCGCAGCTGAGGGACACGGCAGTGATATGGCGACTGCTGGTCGGCTGCTGGCGGCGTCTGTTTCAGTGCGGCGCTCTCCACCTCCAGCACGGAGCGATCGATGAGAATAGATAGACTCGCCTCTTGTCGACAGTTGACTGGGCTGGAGCAGTCAAAACCAACCGACAGGAGGGGCTGGCGAGCGACGTGGAGTACGACGCCCACGCATGTCACTGCTGGGTAGAAACTCCGCCCACGGCTCATGAAGACGCGCGTGGAGCGTCCTCCTCGTCCCCGCGGCCGTCGCTCACGTGCTCCTCCTGGCCGCCAGGCGCAGGGGTCTTCTTCCAGCGCTGCACAATGTTGTGCACGTCCTTCATCAAGATGGGCACCTGCGGCGCGCGCTCCTTGATGAACTCGAACACCTGCCGCCGTGTGGACCCGGCGCGCCACAGCTGCTCGGCCGCGCGCATCACCTCGGGGTCCTTGACGCGGCGGTTGGCGCTGTACTTCTGGTACATGGCGTGCGAGATCTCGTGGTTGTGCGCCAGCTCCTGCTTGGTCACCACGACGCGCCACTTGTGGGCGTGCGCCGACCGCTGCAGCGTCGCGCAGATCTTGGCCGGGCACTGCGTCGACCGCACGCTGTGCCCGACACGCTTGCCCACGCCTCTCCGCCGCCGCTTCCAGCCGTGCGTGCACAAGAACGTCTTGGCGTACCACTCAAACTTGGCCGGCAGGATCTGCCCGGCCGCCTCCAGCTGCCGCAGACGCTGCGCCGTGTCTGGCTGGCCCGGTGCACCCGCGTCACTGTCGCCCTTGTTGCCGACTTGCTGCAAGATGCGCGCGTTGCGAGAGCTCACCGCGGTCGTCGTGCGCACGCTGAAGAGCTGGAACGTCGCGGCAGAGTACTCGTCGACATAGCGGTGGAAGGCGTCCCAGGTCGCGTGGCGGTGCGCCATCGGCGGCGCGCGCCACACCGTCTCGCCCGACTCGCTCACGGTCGATGCTCGGATCTCCACCAGCGCGCCTGGCGTCCACGCGCCGCTGATAGGCTCCAAGTCTGCGTCGTCGTCGGCCTCCACGACCTCGTGGCCGTCGCCTCCGGCGTCTTGCAGCTCCCTGTACTCGTGCTCGCCACTGACGTGGGGCAGCTCAAAGCTGACGGTCGGAGGAGCCGTCATCATGGGCGGCAACACCCGCGACGGGGCGATGGCCACGTACGGACTAGGCATGAAGCGGAAGCACGTGCAGTTATCCCCTGGCCCGCTGCTCGCACTGGCTAGCGCGCCGGAGCTGTTGTGGATTGGGCAGGCGAGCGAGAGCACCGAGTTCCCCGCCTGGACCCCCGGGATTGAGAACGTGTGGCGGTCGATCATTGGGACGCCGCCGTTCATCAGGATCGTCCCGCCGCTCCCCACCGCCTCGGGCATGTGGTACGGCACGTACATCTGCGGCTGCGGCGCGGCTAGAGCTGCCAGCGTCGCCACGGCGCTGCCGGCGGAGACCTCCGTGGGGTTGGACCTCCCGATGCTGCTGGATGCGACTTGCCGCAGGTTCGGAGGAGGCGCCGACGATGCCATGGAGGATGAAATGCTGGACTGGTACGGCAGGATCACCACTGACGGGATCGACGGGGGTGCCGGCATGATTCCGACCTGGAGGAAGCTGTTGCCTCCATTGGACCCAGCGCTCTCGGGGTACACGTCGCTTGAAGAGGAATGATGGATGCTGCCTTCCTCCTCCGCCACCGCATTGCCTGTTGGCTGCTGGTACGGCAGAGGAGTCCCAGCCATCTCAATGCTAAACGCCTTGGGCTGAAAAACGACCGCTCCGTTCGACTCGTCGATCGCCAGCAGCTCCGGGTCGTAGATGCGCCGGTTCTCGCGGTAGTGGTCGTACAGCTCGCGCGACAGGTTGTGGTTGTGGTCGACGACGTGCTTGGTGACGACGACGCGCCAGCCGCCTGATTCGCCACCTCCATCTCCCTTGTCTGCATCCTTTTCCCCGCCCACCGTCTCGACGTACTGCAAGGTCGCACAGATCTTGACGGGGCACAGCGTGGAGCGCACGACCTGGGCGGCGCGCTTGCCCACGCCTCTCCGCCGCCGCTTCCACCCGTGCGTGCACATGAGCGTCTTGTTGTACCACTGCCAGTCGTCGGGGATTAGCCGCGTGTCGCTGCTGTGGTCCGCTGCAGCAGACGCTGAGGCGTCTGCGTCTGCCGCGCTGCTTCGCTCCGCCTCGAGCTGCTGCCGTATGGCCATGATCTTGCGGTTGCGGGTCGCGACGGACGTCGTGGTGCGCGTGCAGTAGAGCTGGTACGTCGCGTCCGAGTAGAGCTTCAGGTTCTCGTGGAAATCCTCCCACGACCGGAACATGCTCGGGAGCCTCGGCACACGCACGACCGCCTCGCGGTCCACCGTCGTGAAGCGCTGGTTCGACTGGTCCGAGCCGCTGGGTGCCGGTGTCTGGAGACCGCCCGTGCTATTGACCGACGCTTCCTCGGGACGGATCGGCTGCACGATCCCCGCGGCCGCCTCGTCCGCGTCGTACGCATCCAACGCCAGCGTGTGGTTGTGCTCGACCACTTGGCGGTTGATGACCACGCGCCACGTGCCGCTCCCGTCGCGTTCCAGGCGAACGAGCAGCGTCGCGGGGCACACCTTGCGCGCTCCAGCGGAGCTGCTGCCGCCGCCCGCGTCCTCGCCTTGGAACAGCGGGCTGAGTGTCGCCCCATAGTAGTCGCTCACCATCTTGCGCCGCGACTTGCGCTTCCACCCATGGCAGCAAATGAGCATCTTGGAGTACCACTTGAGGCCTTCCGGGACGAGCAGCGCGGCCGTCTCCTCGGGGGAGCGGTCCGCCCTGTCGCCGCGCTCGAGCGTCTTGGCGTTCTTGGCAGCCACCGAGACTGTCGAGCGCGTGCGGAACGCCTGGTTCGTCGCCTCCGAGTAGTCCGTCAGGTATGTCTGGAAGGCGTCCCACGACTCGTGCACCTTGATGGACGCCCGCGTCGCGCGGACGAACGTGGCCGTGGCGTCCGGACGCAGCACGAACTCGCCGGCGTCCGACTCCGAGGTCATCTGCCCCGCAGCTCCTTCCGTAATAGGGGCAACAGCGCTCGTAGGAACGGCTGGCAGCGGCGTCTGCGAGTCCGGGACGCTGGGGACCATCTGCGGACCGGGCTCTGTCGTCAACAGCTCTCTTGGATCGACGCTGGACGTCCACGCTCCATCCGCCGGCGGCTCGGAGGCGTCCGCGCCGACCGCGAGCAGCTCCGGGTCGTAGATCCGCCGGTTCTCGAGGTAGTAGTAGTACAGCTCCTTGGACAGCGGGTGGTTGTGCTGGCGCGTGTGCCTCGTCACGACGACCTGCCAGTCGCCGTCGCCCGCGCCGCGCTGCTGCAGCGTGACGCACATGCGCGCGGGGCAGCTCGTGGAGCGCACGGACGCCGTGGCGCGCTTGCCGCTGCCACGGCGCCGGCTCTTCCACCCGTGCGTGCACATGAGCGTCTTGGAGTACCACTCGAAGCGCTCGGGGATGAGCGCGCGCTCCGATGAAGGGGGCGCGATCGGCGGCGCGTCCGCCTCCTGGGAAGCTGCAGGCGGCGCCGCAAGCCCCTCAGCGATGCGCTGGTTGCGCCGCTTGACGGACGTCGTCGTGCGGATCACGTACAGCTGGAACGTCGCCTGCGAGTAGACCTTGAGCGCCGCGTCGAACGCCTCCCACGAGCCATGCACCGCGCGGAAGGCCGGCGCCAGCACCGCTAGGGAGCCAGGCGCGTCGGCAGCAGGCGCCGGCTCGCGCAGACGGAACGTCAGGCCCTCGTTCTGCTCCGTTGGCGCGCCCGACGCTGCTGCAATGCTCCGGAGCCGCTTGGCTTGGCGGTCGGGAGAGTCCCTGGGAGAGCAATTGCCAGCCCCACGCTTGCTCATGCCGCCTACTGTGCGTGTCGGTCCTGTAGGGAGGAAGCGGGGCGGTTAGCGAGCCATGGACACGGGCAGGGCGGCTCCCATTATCAGGTCGAGCGAGGGACAGACGTCGACATACTTACCGACCGACTTATTACCTGCCACCTGCCGCCACCGAGCAGCAACACCTCGCGCCACCGTTTTCTTTCCCCCTTTGACAAAGGGACAAACTACCGTACAGTCCAGTATATTTGATACTGCACGTAAACCACTTCATAGAATGTTAGAATTTATATTGAAGCGACGGCTATATTTAGCGAGCGGTCGGGATTTGATGGACAAAAAGGAGGGGTGGCCGTTTTCGAAAAGAGCCACTGTGAAGACTACAGCGCTAGTGCACAATCCGAGCGGCGCCGATGCTGCGCTTTGACTTGCTCAACTGGCAGCGCGGCGTGTACCTCGCGCTGTTCTTCTGCACCGCCGTGTTCGCCTCGATCTTTCGGTCCCTCGGGCACGGTACGTGCGTGAGACTCCCACGTTCTGCTGGTGAGTATCAAGCACGAATACGGGAACTAAGCGACTGGAGGAGCTGACTGATTAGATGCGCTGGGCGAGTTTGGCACCTTCCGCAACTGCGACGGGGAGCAGAACGCGTCGTGCCGTGGCAACCAAATGATCTTCCGCGCGAGCTTCTGCGTCTCGGCGTTCTTCTTCTCCCAAGCGCTCATGAGCCAATTCGGGTCCAAGACGCGCGCTAGGCGCTGCCTCACCTACTACTTCATCCCGGTCGAGCTGCTCGCCTACATCGGCCTCCTCGTTGGTTCCTTCTTCATCCCGAGCAGTACGTTCTTCACCGTGAGGCCGCGGTGGTTAGGCTGAACTGATCAGCTCACTTGCAACCCTAGGCTTCTTCTTGGGGTACTCGCAGGTCGCTAGAGTGCTGTCTGGGCTCTTCATCCTCTTTCAGATCGTCAGCATCATCGGGGTGTCATGTACGGCATGGCGCTGTTTGTTTTCAAAGACTGACTCGCACATTAGACTTTTTCTCTAACCGTGCCGGCTACTTCCTCAGATGAAGCACGCGACTTCCTCCTAGATCGCATTGCGAGCGCGGAGGAGGCTGTTGCGTCAAGTAGAGCCGCAAAGCCACCAGTGTGGGGATCCCCCACTGCCTGGTGCGCAGCTCTCCTCTCCGCTTTGCAATAGCCTTGCGACTGTCGAATGGCTGACTAACCTCCATGCGCATTTGATGCTCACAGGAAGCTGACTTTCCTCGGATGCTGCCTCTGCACGCTCTTGACGATGGCTGTCGGCCTGGCGTACCTGGTATCGATCCGCTTCGACACACTGAGGCCTCCATCCGCTAGACGTACTGACCACGCGTCGTGTCGATGACGGGGACAGTTTGCCAACTACGGTGGCTGTACGACTGGAGTGGCCTTCGCGACCATTACGACCGTCGTAGCCGCCATTCTCATCTCGGTCTGTGGTAAGAGACGCGTGCTATATGCGCGCACATGACGGTGACACTGGAGACTGACACCGTAACCACTGCAGTGGCCGAGTGGATGGACGTTGGGCTGCTCCCTCCTTGCGTCGTGTCCGCATACCTCGTGCTCATGTGCTGGCAGGCGCTCACAAGCTCTCCACACGGCGCCTGCCAGTCACGCAGCGACGAAGAAGGGATCACTCCGGCCTCGGACAACGCAGGCAGCGTGGTCGTGAACGCGGTCATCGCGTCTTTCGCCATCACCTGGACGAGCTGGCGCTCCTCCAGCGCCGCCTCTAGCATGTTCGCACGCGGTCCAGGACTGAAACAGCACCAGCCAGGCCCGAGCAAGCCCTTTGCCGGCGTCGTAGTGCTCGACGTGCTTGACCCCGTCGCAGCGGCCTCGACCGCGGCCACAGCTGGCAGCTCTGCTAGCCGGGCGGACGAGTCGCGGATACAACGGGAGACGCCGCAGTTCCACTGCATGATGCTCCTCGCGGGCCTCTACATGGCCATGGTGCTCACGGACTGGGACTCGGCCAACGGGTGCGCGCTGTTGGATCGCCGCTCGGGCATGGAGAGGAGCCTCGCGCCTCACGCTTTGCTTCTAACCCGCCCACGGGCGGTCCAGGGTCTCCAACGGGACGTCCATGTGGGTCAAGATCGTCGCGCAGTGGCTCACCATGCTGTTCTTCGCGTGGACGCTCGCTGCCCCCAAGCTCTTCCCGGATCGCGACTTCAGCGGCTGACCATCCTGTGTCCGATGCCATGTGTCACA
This sequence comes from Phytopythium mirpurense, assembly GCA_023338055.1. Classification (NCBI taxonomy): domain Eukaryota; phylum Oomycota; class Peronosporomycetes; order Pythiales; family Pythiaceae; genus Phytopythium; species Phytopythium mirpurense. The sequence goes on from JAADXZ010000010.1 coordinate 13,150, forward strand.
TTATCTTATCATTTAATCACTCTCAGTATATAACAGCATCCACATGACATTTGAAGTCGGATATAAACAAAATCTACTGTAAACACTCGAATACAACGCCTAGTAGCTCCTCAAACGCAGGCACAGCTCCGACCGAGCAACATGGGACGGGCAAGCGCGCGGCTCGTGCTCGTGTGCGCGTGCGCGCTGGCGGGCGCCTACCTGTGCGCCAGCGGCCTTCTGCGCCTGAACGAGGTGTTCTTCCAGTCTGGCGGTCCCTCGCTGTCTCTAACCGGTAACCCAAGCGATCGCCGCCATGAGCAACTCGCACCTCCACCTCCCGTCTACGACCGGCTCGTCGTCGTCCTGATCGACGCCCTGCGCGCCGACATGGTGCTAGGCAGCAGCACCATTCGCTCAGCCAGTGGAATCCATACTGGCGGTGTGGCAGGAGCAGAGTGGGGGGCAAAGAGCGAGCTGAACGAGCACATGCCGTACGCACGGGGCCTGGTGGCGTCGGGCTCCGCGCTGGCGTACGTGGGCCACGCGAGCGTGCCGACGGTGACCATGCCGCGGCTCAAGGCGCTGCTAACTGGCCGCGCGCCAGCATTCATTGACATCCTCAAGAACTTCAACTCGGCGGCGCTCGCGGACGACGAGAACCTGGTCGCGCGGCTCCAGCACGCGGGCAAGCGCCTCGTCTTTTACGGCGACGACACGTGGCTCAAACTGTTCCCGTCGGCGTTCGCGCGCTCGGACGGTACCTCGGGCTTCTTCACGCGCGACACGGTCGAGGTGGACGCCAACGTGACGCGCCACCTGGCCCACGAGCTCGACCCGAGCATGGCGCACAACCAGAGCCGCGACTGGGACGTGCTCTTGCTGCACTACCTCGGGCTGGATCATGTGGGCCACCTGCGCGGCCCTCGGTCGCCTCTGATGGCGCACAAGCTCTCCGAGATGGACGCGGTCATCGAGCGCATCCACCAGTCGGTCCAAGCGCAAGACGAGCGGCGGAGGCGCGAGGACAGCTCCGCGCGCGCGTCCCTCGTGCTCGTCTGCAGCGACCACGGCATGACCGAGGTCGGGAACCACGGCGGCGCCACCACGGAGGAGTCCTCGGCGCTGCTCATGTTCCTCAGCGGCGACGGGCGGCGCCTCCAGACCGACAACGGCGCTGGGAAGCTACCGGAGTTGAGGCGGAGACAGGTAGACCTGGTCCCGACGATCGCGGCGCTCTTCGGGCTGACAATCCCGTCGCATAGCACCGGCGTGATGCTGCAAGAGGTGGTCCGAGCGTCGACTCGATCTCGCCCAAGCTCGTACGACGAGGCGCTGTACTCGAACGTGCAGCAGCTGCGCATGCTGGGCGAGATCAAGCTGCACGCGTCTGCGTTCTCCGAGTTTGACGCGCGGTACCAAACTGCGATCGAGGGACTGCACCGCCGCATCGTGAGCCATTCTCAGCTTGGTAGTGAACAGCCTCGCGATGACAGCAGTGACGGAGCAGATGACGACGCGGTGGCTGTCCTAGACGCGTGCAAGGAGCTTCAGGAGATGCTGGCGACAAGCGACGGCTCCGAGTACGACCTCGGCACGTTCAGTGCTGGTATGACACTGCTAGCTGTCGCCAGTACGGCTGCAACGGCGTTGGGATGGTCCGCATTCCGATCCAACGGCCTCTCCGACGTCTCGGAGGTGTCTTCAGCCACTAGAGATACCTCGACACCAGGCCTGTTACCTGTGGCAGTCGTGCTGAGTGGGAGCGTGCTCCAGATCGCCAGCCTCTCGTCCAGCTCGTCGATCGAGAACGAGCACGCGACCGCGTTCTTCCTCCTGACGACGCTTCTGGTCGCGTGGCTGCTGCAGCTGGTCAAGCGACGAGGACAAGGGCGACCATGTGGCACTGAAGCTGTCCAATTGGCGCTGCTCCTCATGATAACGCGAGCGCTTCGAGCACGCAACCAAGTCATCAACTTTGGGCGTTTGAATGGCCTGGCCGTGGACTCCACCGCGCCGGGCAACGAGTTTGCCGACGACGATTCGCTGTCCATCTTGTCGACGGCGCCGCTCGTACCCGTCAGCGTGGTCTCCGCCTTCTCGTGGGTCGTGTGGATCGCCGTCGCCGTCGCTATCAAGTCGGCCATCGTTTACAAGCGCACAAGCACCGACAAGTCGACTGCACTGGGCTTTGTGGCTGGCACCGCGCTCTTTTTCACTGGGATGGCTGCTGTCGCCGGCGCCAAAGCCTTAAGCGACGTCTCCACGCCCAGACAATTCTTGGCGATACACTCGCTTGACGCGGACGGGTGTGCACGAGTCGTCTACGCCGTCAGTGCGCTGCTCCTCGGTCTGTCGGCGCTGTCGGCACTGGACAAGAGCCGGCGATCACTCTGCCGAGTCCTGGCGGACAATGCGCTCTGGCTGCTCGTGAGCCTCGTCCAGCGCGACAGCCACCTCCCGACGCTCTTCCTCATCAGCCTCTTCGTGCTCGTGACGACGTGGTGGCTCGCAACCTCTGACGCAGCCGACGGAAGTGATTGCAGGTCGGCAGTGCTGGTTGCCGGGCTCGGCGCGTGGTTCGCGCAGGCCGCCTTCTTCTCGCTCGGCAACTCGCACCTCGTGACGACCGTCGACATCAGCCAGGCGTACTTGGGGCTCACGGACTACTCGCAGGGCGCCGTCGGGCTCCTGACGTTCCTTGGCGCCTTCTCCGGTCCACTCGTCGGTCTCTCCAGCGCCGGCCAGTGGCTTCGCGTGGGCTTCAGGCCGAGTCCCACGCGATCAACAAGTGCCAGCGGCGAGACCGCCGCGCTCTTCATGGTCGCGTACCAGGCCGTCCGCTTCCTGGTGTATGCGTACGTGTGTATGCGGTCGAGGGGTGGGCGGATGGCGTGCTATATGTATGCAGCATGCCACTGACTGTACGTGTGTCTGTCTGTGTGTCTGTCTGTCTGTTTGATAGGCTGGTGGTCTTCCTCATGCGCTTCCACTTGTTCATTTGGAGCGTCTTCGCGCCCAAGGTGCGTGCGCGCCTTGCCTCATGTTGATCCAATGGCAGCGACCTCTGCCTATAATAACGGCCTGGTATTGTCTACAGATGCTGTACGAGGTGGCGCAGCTCGTGGTGGCGTTGATGGCGGCTCTGACAGTCCATGGTCGTCAGTAATACGTCAAAGTGCAGTAGACACGACTGGGCATTGGCATCACCATGGACAAGGACATTGTAGAAGCAGCACACCACCACCGGAACAGCAGCAACGGGTCGAGTCCCTCTCGTGCAGACCCAAAGCGTCGGATCATATAGAAAAAATAGGCATTCGCGAACGTCACTCTAGTCCTTGGTCACACACGTGCAGCTCTGCTCGTTGGCACCGACTGGCTAAGTCTTCGATCACGCTGCGGTCTCGCCCAAAGAACGGGCTCCTCTCTGCGTCCTTCCGCCGCCACACACTCCCTACTCGGCGAACAAGGCTACTACACCCCACACACGTGTGGCGCGCCGCCGCCCGCTCTGCTTGCCATGGCGCTTAGGCGTTGACGTCCTCCTTCTTGGCAATGATCTGCTCCGTGCCGCAGGCCTTGAGCACCGTCACGACGAGCTGCTTGCCGGCGTCAAAGTCGGCGCGGATCTCGTCGGCGAACGTCTCCGGGAAGGTGGGGAGCTTGATGTCCTCGCGGGTGTCGCCGGCGTCGTTCATGAGGCTGACGAAGTCGTCGTCCGTAATGTCGAGCAGCGTGTACTCGGCGCGCGAGACGAAGGGCACCGACGTCGTGTGCGTCGAGGGCACAATGTCCTCGTACTTCTTGTTCGTGAAGATGTCGAGCGCCGTGAAGTTGCACTTGGCGTGGCCGTGCTTGCCCGTCTTGGACGTCGACACGTTGACCACCTTGCACGGGTGGCCCTTGATCATGATGAAGCCGCCCTTGCGGATCTGGCCGGCCTCCGACGGGTACGTCTCCGAGGCGCCGGCGTCCGTCGACTCGAACGAGTAGTCGTGCTCCTCCGTGGACATGGTGACTGACTGGGTGATTGGGGGAAGAAAGAGACTGCGGCGATCGATGCACAAGCCAAAAGAAAGAGAAGTGAGTCTCCACTCCCAGAAAACCATCCCAAGAGTCGACGATGGGGCGGGGGGGGAGGGGGGGCCATGCGAGCGCCGCTAGCCAACCGCATTGACAGATGGCAGGCGGCGCTTCATCTCCCGCGCTGCACTCTCTCCCCCTGACAGGCGCTTAGCGCCCGTCCCGGGAGCGAGCGGCCGCGGAGACAAGGAGGAAGGGAAGGGAGAAGCCGCGCGCGCTTACCTGTCGCGAACGTGGGCGCCAACGATCCAAAACTGAGAGTGTTTCTGGCCAATAGCTCAGGGCCCGCGCGGGTTCCCTCCTTTTCCGGGTCAAAACCAGAGGGGGGAACGGGTTGGCGCAACGTTAGCGAGGTTTAAGCGCGCTTCGCAGCCATCCACTTGAAAATGACTTGGATTGAGTAAAGCGCGCTTAAATTTGGCCCCCAGGCCAACCACCAAACGGCAAGTGAGGAAAAGGAGTTGCCGCAACTGAACTCATTAAGTTCGCACTCGGCAATTTGTAAAGTTCGGGTTTGCTCCTGATCCATAAGTTCCTGCCTGCACCACCACACTCGCGACAGCATGACGGTGGTTTCTCGGAAGAGATTTAACGACTGTACGCTTCAGGACTTAATGCCGACTTGACTCGCGGCTTGATCAAGCGGTGGCAGTGCCGTGCATGCCACGGTTGCTAGTCACCGGCGATACGATCCACTAGACCCGTAACGCTCCATACTAAAGTCCTGTGCTGGATTGAGCAGACCTTTCGCGCAACTTCCCGACGCATTTGCCTAAAATTATGTGCACCCCACCACTTATCGTATCTTCAAGCGTAGGGCATCATCAGCTCGTCAACATCAAGAAGAAGCAAGAAGCAAGCACCAGGGGGGAATATCTAGAGATCTCTGCGCGATGGCGGAGCCGCACCTCAAGACCGCGGGCGTGGCCAAGTACATCCGCCACCAGGACGACGTGCCTGCGAACGCCATCTCGCCCACGGCCGAGGTGGTGGCCGAGTTCAAGCAGCTCAAGATGCGCCGCAAGTACCGCTTTCTGCTCTTCCGCATCGAGGGCGCGCAGGTCGTCGTGGACACCTCCGCGCCGCCCTCGGCCTCGTTCCCCGACTTCCTGCGCGCGCTGCCCGACTCGGACTGCCGCTACGCCGTGTACGACCACGAGTACACGACCGCGGACGGCCGCAAGTCCAGCAAGCTCTTCTTCGTCACCTGGTGCGTCCATCCATCTGTCTGTCTTCATGAGATGTTGTTCATGCATACAGGCGCCAAGTGCTGGCCAGGCTACTTAGTGACACCACCACGAATCGAACTTCATCGCAGGATCCCGCAGAACTCGCACCCGGGTTTCAAGATGGCCTACACTCACGCCAAGCCGACGATCCGCGCGGTCTGCGAGGGCGCGTTCGACGTGAACGCCGTCATCAAGAAGGAGGTCGAGCTGGGCGTCGGCGTGTCCTCGGGCGACGCCTCGGACTCGGACAGCGACTTTGACGACTAGGCTGGCGACCTGCCGGTCTCACGCGGCCCAACTTGAAGTGCCGTAGCGTCACTCATCACTACTGAGTAGTACCTAGTACACTACATCGTCACTCATCACGGCCCCCCCTTCCCGCCGCTTCCTCTGTTTCTGGCGGCCACTTCCCATCAAAACCAGCCATGACCGTTGTGGCAGGAGATGCCGTGGCGATCACGCTCCAGCAGCTCACGGCGCGCCGCAAGCTCCGCTTCGTGCTCTTCCGCCTCGAGGGCGACCAGGTCCTCGCGGACACTTCCGCGCCGCGCTCGGCTTCCTTCTCCGACTTGGCGAGCGTGCTACCCGCCTCCGACTGCCGCTACGCCGTGTACGACCACGAGTACGCGTCGGCGCCGCCTTCGCTCTTCTTCGTGACCTGGATCCCGAGCAGCGCGTCATCGGAGACCAAGATGCAGTACGCGCGCGCCAAGGCGGCAGTCCATGGCCTGTGTGGCACAAGCACCGTCGTTGTGGACGCCGCTTGCGTCCAGCAACTGGCGCGGGGCGTCGACGCGTCGGAAGGGGACGGAGACGACGCGTCGGTCGTGGAACTCAGCTCGCCCGTGTGCTTCATGAGCTCCATGGCCTTCTAGGCTCATCGACCGCAATGCACCTCCCGTCTTCGCTGTATCCAGTTCGCTTTCGTCTATCGCTACGTAGCCTGCAGCAAAGCGCTCCCTTGGGGAAAGACTATGCCTGCTCGAGCATGTGCGTGCGCTGCTTCTTGCGCATGGCCAGCATCTTCTTCTTGAGCGCGAGCTCGGCCTCGCGGTCGACGCGCCGCTGCTCGCGCGCGCGCTGCTGCTCCGCCTCGAGCTCCTCGCGCTTGCGCTTCTCCGCGCGCACCTTGTCCGCGGCACGCACGTGCTTGGCGTGCACGAACCGCGTGTACTCGTGCGCGAGCATGCGCAGCACGGCCACGCCGGGGCCCGAGCGCCGCGCCAGCATCTCGCGCGCCGTCTCGATGCGCGCCAGCGCGTACGGGTCAAACGGACGCACCACGCGGACCGCCTCGTCAAAGTACGCCTGCATGTCGGGGGAGAGGAGCGAGTAGCGGTCCAGGCGGTCGTGTCCTGCGCTTGGGCTCCCATCCATCGCGCTTGGGTCCGCAGTCGGTGCGCCGACTGGACCGGCAGTGGATCCGGTCGTAAGCGTTCCATCGTCGCCGCGGGTGTTTGGAGCTGCTGAGTCCCTCGATGTCGAGGTCGCTGCCTCCATTGTAGCCTCGGGTGCTCCTGCAGCTCGCTCGGTCTCCTTGCCGCTCTTCATCTCAACGTGTGGCGTAGAAGAGCTCGCCGCATCCACGGAGACCGTCAATGGCAAGCTGTGCAGCGATCTGTCCCCGTCCTCGTACTTCTCCGACCGGCTAGGCTCCTTCTCCAACGATGAATCCAACGCACCAGACGCCTCCTCCACGTCTCCTGCCGACCGCATGGGCTCGTCCGCACGTTGTTGCTGACTGGGACTGCACACAGACACGTCCGGCATTGGCTCATCCGGCTTCGCTCCATCAGAGATTGACTTCGTCTCCTTCTCGCCGACTGACGCGCTTGCACCTTCACGCGCTCGGCCCGCCAGGCGGATGATCTGACCGACGCACGCCAGCCACCGCGCCGTGCGCTGCACGTTGATCCTCTCCATCTTGGGCGGCGCGAGCTCGACCGGGCCTGTCGGTTCGTCGTTCGCTACAGTCGGAGCCTTGGCGCTGTCGGTCGCCGAGCTTGCTGCGAGCGGTCTTCGAGACGAGCGCCCTCCAGCCGCAGCTGACTTTGCTGGCGGTCGAGAGGAAGAGGCGACGGCGGCAGTTCTCGCGGGAGAAGACCCTCGAGATGTCCTGCCGTGGCTCGAGTGGCTCGTCGCGTTGACAAAGCATCCGTGGTACGCGAACACGCTCGGCTTCTCCTCGAACGGCAAGCGCGCAGCGTCCGTGTCCGACGCAATGAGTCCGCGCAGGTCTATCGGCGACGCGCACACGCTGCACACGACGCCGCGCTCCACGCTCGACAGCGCGCTTGGCAGCTTCACGTCGGTCCAGACGCCGTGCGAGACGGTCCCCGTCGCGCTCTGCTTCTTCTTCTTGCTCGAGCCATTGGCCGCGTGTCGATCGCGGGCGCTCGTTGAAGCTGCCGGCGCGCGCTTGGTGCACTGCCAGTGCAGTTCGTGCGGCTCGGTAGCGTTCGTGCAGTAGAACAGGTGCTGGCGCTCGAGGAATGGCTCCAAGCACACGGCGCACGCGTGCTGCTGGCTCAGTGGGCCGGGGAGCCTGCTTAGATACCGCGGCGGGTTGAACGTCCGGACCAAGTGCTGGAACAGCTTGGCATCGCCCACGCGCACCTTGGCAGCGATGGGCTGCAGCCCGTACGTGACCTCGAGCTGCGGCACGTGGTCCAAAAAGAGCTGCAGAACCTGCAAGTGCTTGATGGGGAACGTCGGCGGGTCGCTCCGTGACGAGTGGAGGCCCTTGTGGCAAAAGCCCACGAGGAGCGCCGCAATGTCGTCCAGCAACGCCTCGATGCGCGTATACGTCGGCACGCGCTTGAGCAGCGTGTGGAACCGCCGCGCATCGTCGCGCCCGACCAGCGACGCCACGGGCTTTGACACGAGCTTCTCGAGGAACGACACGACGTCCTCTCGGCACGCGCGGTGCCGGCTGCAGTACGCGTGGAGCTGCGACATGGCGCCAGCATCGACGTGCTCCAAGTACCCGCAGCCGTCCTTGGACGCGCACATGGCGTGGAAGAAGCGGCCGCAGTGCAAGCGGCGGCACTGGATGCGGACGCCGGCGCTTGAGGCGCAGAAGCAGCACGCGTCAGGCTCCAGCAGTCCGCGTGCGTCAATTAACGGCCGCCGCCCAGACGCCGCGTCTTCTTCTTGGTCTGGCGTTGCGTTTGTTGCAGTAGTCGTAGTTGTACTCGTCGATTGGGGCTCTATAGGGTCTTGCACGCTGCTCGCCAGGCTCCACGGGTCCCATGAGATGCACAGCAAGTGCCCAAAGTGCGGCGTATCGCCCTGGACTTGCTCCACGCTCGTAGCTTGATCCGATGGGAGTATAGACTGCCAAGACGCTTCGCTCGTGTCGACTGCGCGCATCGCGTCACTGCCGGGCTGACAGCAGTACACACACGACACAGCGCTGGGCGACAGTCCGTGGACGCAACAGTCGCACTTCCAGGCTTGATTTGCGGTGGTATCACCGTGTAACGTCGCTGCAAGGGGCTCGTGGGCGGCCTGGCGCCCGTAGCAACTTGCGTGGACGGCAACTCCGCAGTCGGCGCATACGAGGACAACCCCGCGCTCGCTGGGCCCCTCCGCTTGTACACAGGCGGAGCAGATGCTTGGAGCTTCAGATGTGCCAGTAGCTTCCTCAGACGCCTGCGTGGTGGCACTATTTTCCTCGACCGCTTCGGTGGCATTTGTGGACGGGATTGGATCAACCGACTCGTCCAGCTTGTGCGTCGATTTCTCCTCTTCCCGTGGATCGATGGAGACGTGGAGCGCCTCGTTCGAATCCAGAGCGGACTGCGCGTCGTTGGCGCCAGAGCCGGGGGCGGGGGAAGTCGCTGCGCCGCCACAGGGGGACGCCACGCGCGCTTCCAGTCCGGCCGCTCGCATTTTGCGCCGATTTGTTCCGTCGTCGCCGTGGTGATCTGTCACACCAAGAGCATAGAGAGACTTTGGCTAAATGCACAGATTTGTCCCTACAATAGCGTCTAGTTTTGTTTTATTAGACGATAAATTCGGGAATTGCGGCACCAACGGTCACGGCGGGAAACATCGTGGCGCCAAAAATCCCGTATCATGATTGGGTCCTGTCACCTCATGTGCTGTATTAGAGGCGCCCTGCGCATGCTGCTCGCGCTTGGAGCGAGCCTAGCGCTCCGTACGTCGACAATGGGTCTGTAATGCGCAGACGAGCTAGCTCCCTGATGGCCGCTGTCGTTGCTGTGGACGCCAGCGATCGCCATGCTACGCGAAGTTGGCGTTGCCAGCGCGCCGGTTCTTGATCGCCGGGTCTTGCGGCGCCAGGCGCTCGCGCAGCGCGTTGAACCGGCAGAGCGCGTCGTCAATGTTGAGGTAAGTTCCCTGCAGGTGGCGCACGCCGTCCGAGCCGGCGGTGAACTCGTTACGCCCGTGGAGAACCCTGCAGGCGTGTCACAGACGGTGGCGTCAAGGTGAGCTTCCCACCGCTTCCGTGAAGACGAACGACCAGCGCCGCGTACCTGCGCTGGTTGAAGATGACCGTGTCGCCCTGCGCGAGCTTGAACTGCACCTGGTGGCGCCCGCTCTCGACGATCTCGTGGAAGACGCGGTACGCTTCGTAGTACGGCATGACGTCGTCGAAGGGCACCTTGAGCGGGCCCTCGAACGGCGGGCTCCAGTGCACAGCCACGACCTGATCTCAGAATGAGGCAGCAAGACGCGTGAGCCACCCGTGATTCAGACGAGGTACTACCGTGTAGCATTGAGCCAGCCTTCGGCGCATACCTCGTCGCGGTGGTTGAGCTGGATGTGCGGGCGCTGGTACTCCATGATGGCCGGGTTGCTGCGCTCTAGGTGGCGCTTCTCGAACGTCGCGGGCACGCGCAGGAACGTCGCAAAGTGCTCCGGGTGCGCCCGACGGAACTCCTCAGCCACCGCGAACGTGTCGACGAAGGTCGACTCGCCGCCCCGCACCGTCTCGTCGAAGCGCAGCGCGTGCAAGAACTGGAGCCCAGGAGGCGACTCGTAGTACGCCAAGTCCAGGTGGTGCTTGAGGTGCACCGTCGTGTACGCAATGTTGACCTGCCAGGGCGATAAGTAGCACACAAACACACACACATCCACACACAGACATCGGTGTGAGAGAGCCAGCCTTGCGCCGTCATCATGGTGGAGAGGTCGCTGTGAAGCATACCGGGTTGGGCTCGGCGATCACGTCAAAGACGTCGCCATAGAGGAACCTGCGCCAGAGCACGTGAGTGTCACGCATACTCATTCCCTCTTTAAAGGAGCTAGGGACGACAAACGAACGCACGAGTGGGAGATCGGTGCGATGCGCTCGGCGAGCGTCTTGACCTGCTTGGGCTCGCACGGCGTGTTGCGGATCACGGTCAGTCCGTGCTCGACGACCTGGTGCAGCGCCTCCAAGAGCCCCTCGTCGCTCTCCATCATTCGCGTGTACTCGGTCGACGGCACCGGCGACTTTGGCCCGAGCGCCGTCGTCGCCATGTCCCTGGCGCTCTGGTCCAGCGCCGCGTCCGAGTAGCAATTGTCTCGCAGCCAGGACCACGCGAAGGCCGACTTGTGGCCGTCGCCGGCCCATTCAATGTTGAGCGAGTCGCCCTTGACTGCCGGACCGACATGTTAGCAGACTGGTCGCGCGTTAGAGGCAAAGGTATACTAGCGGCTCCATACCAAAGATATCGGCAATGTCGAGCGTCTCGAGGTCGACCTCGGAGCTGTTGATGAGGCGCTGGCCCGTCGAGTGGCGGCACTCGGGGCACGGGCACCACGTGCGCAGGTGCAGCAGGTGGAACTTGCTCGTGCGGCCGTCGTTCCAGCGCAGCGAGATGTAGTCGCGGTGCTGCACGTCCATGCCCGCCAGCTACGCGCGTCCGTATCCGCCAGCGTTAGCCTTTCCTACCGTAGAGCTTCACCCACCGCACACAGAGGCGCAGTCTGCCGCACCGACAGCGCCATGCTCTTGGGCTCGTCGTCCTCGCTGCTCGGCGCATGCTCCGTCGTGGTCGACATGGCTCGAATCGGGAGCGCGACGGCCGCGTTGCGCGGCAATGCTGCGTGCCACCACCGCCAGAACCGCCACATACACAGACAAAGTGTGAGCGGGAGAGCATCCTAGTCGGGAGTGGAGGCTCGTACCGTACCGTGCTGCGCCCACACGCGGCGGGTCATTGGCGCGACAGCGGCGGCGCGCGGCGCGATCGCCTTGGCGACGGCCGCGCGAGGGAGGAGGCGCGAGCTCCAGCGCATGGTCCAGTCCCTGGGTCGCGCGCGTTTCTTTCGCGCACGCCCCGCTTCTCCTGCTGCTGCTCGACGCGAATTGCGTTGTGGGGTGGAGCGGCGGCGACTGCAATGGCGTGAGCTGTAAGCTGAAGCGCCGAGCGACCAGCATGACGCTGTAGCAGGCTGCGAATTTATTTTTCGCGAATTTTTAAAAAATAAAATGCGGTTAAACACATGCCCAAATATAACAACATATCATGAAATAATATCGTATGTTGAAGGAAGGAGCGCTTTAATCTGTGGCTCACGGTACGAGCACCATCATTTTCGGAGTTGGGGGCTTCTTACATTTTTTAAGTCAGGATGTCGCCTATCCTCCCTCTTCCGCCGGAGAACAAGAATCTAAATACAATTCCCATATGAAATTCTCACGTATACGAAGATTCATATGTTAATACTCTGGAGTTTCCAACACATGACAAAACGTGTTTGCATGTGTTTTTTTAATTGTTGACATTTCTTAAAAAAATTATACAGTACAAGATGCAGGAATTTGTATGCCAGTGCGAGGTTTTGAGGTTTTAGGCAGTCGCCTATAAAAATTTGCGTTTGTCATTTCAATCGTTGATATGGATCACCTTTTGTCATCCTCACTTAACAAAGAGGGCGAGCGACCTCACCCGAACTGTCATTGACGCCGGCATCCCAATGGAATATGGACCTGCTCACTGGTAGTGAGACTAACTCTGGCTAACACTCTCGGTTGGAGCTGCCACGCAACCGCCGCCTTCGCCGCCGCCGCCGCCGCTGCCGCCGCCGTGGCATACGATGAGCTTGTTGAGGAACGCGCACACCTCGTCCGTGTTCTGGAGCGTGAACGACGCGCCCGTGGACGTGCTCTCCTCCGTGACGATAATGCCGACGCCCTTGCGGTTGCACGCGTCCTGGAACACCTCGAACGCGTCCTCGTCCGTCGTGTCGTCGCCGATATAAATAGTGAACACATTGTCGTGCTCGTCCAGGTGCAGCGCCTGCAGCAGCCAGACCAGCGCCTTGCCCTTGTTCCAGTCAATCTTGGGCTTGAACTCGTACACCATCTTGCCTTGGTTCAGCCTGGTCAATACACCGTGTTACAGAGCGACCAAAGGCGCCAGCCGTTCCATCAGTGCTAGCAGCATCTTGCGACTCACCGGATCTTGTGGTGCTCCTCGCTGGCGCTCCGTGCAATGTCCCCAATGCGCGCATGCTCGCTTGGATCCACGTTCCTAACCATAAAGCGTGCGTGAGTCGATAATGCCGTTGCGATAGCATCGACACCAGCGCAGCAACGCAGTACAACGAACCGGTAGTGAAGCGAGACCGAGAAGATGTTGTCCTCGACGCTGGCGCCCGGAATCTCGGCGACGGCGGCCGTGAGGGCGTCTCGCACCTGGTGCAAGTCGGATAGGAACTGCGCGGCGACCTGGTTCTTAATCGAGGTCCCGCCGGGGCCTTCAATGTCAAACCCGTGGCTGCCCGCGTAGTACAGCTGCGGAATGCCCACGAAGCTCTGGATCTTGTGCAGCGAGCGCCCCGTGATGACGCCCGTCACGAACGTCTCGCGCAGCTTCTCGAGCGTCGCGCGCATGGCCGGCGACAGCTCGGCGAGCGCCGGGTCGCTCACAATGGGCGTGAGCGTGCCGTCGTAGTCCAAAAAGACGACCACCTGGCGGTCCCCAAAGAGCGACTGCAGCGCGTGGAAGTTGGCCAGCGCGTTCGCGTGCGACACCGACAGGCGCGAGCGCCGCGACGGCGGCGACAGCGTCGGCGCCTCCTCGTCCCCTGTGCTGCTGCGCGTGCTGCTCGTGCTGCCGGCCGGCTCCATCTCGGCGGCTCTGCTTTTCCGAAGTGGACGGCGCCGGGGGTGGCGCGGCGGCGGGGGCGGCGAGAGGCTGGAAAGGGGGCGAGAACGAGCGACAGGAAGAGCGACAAGAAGGCGAGAGCACTGTCGTCACATGCGCCGGTTGTGGTGGTGGGTGGAACGACGACTTGTCGCGCGCCTATTATTATAGTCGCCTGAATAGTGGGCACCACACATTGTTTTAGAGGAGGGCCAGCGCTAGTGAAAAAATTCTGACGCATGCGTCACTCTATAGCGCTTCACGATGGCTTCACGATGGGAATCGGCCGAGCACGACGAGGTCGTCGCCAAGCACAACATACTCGGGGCGGTCGAGCCGAAGCGGCGATGCGTCGCAGGGCTGTAACCCACTAACGGCGTGGAGCCCGCCCATCTGGCACCAGATGCACACGTGACAAAGAGTGAGCTGATCAATCGTGGCCGAGCATGGCTCGTTCTCCATAAAGACGTACGAACGTTGGGGCCACCGTGACGATGGCGAGGTCCATGAGGTGCTGGCGCGTTGACTCACGGCAGCAGGACGAGAGCATTGAGGCGCCGCCCTCCACCATGACGCTGTCGATACCGTGGGTTCTAATTGCGCCTATGAGCACCCTCCTTTGGTCAGCATGGCACGGCATGGAGCACGTGGGCCAAACCCAGTTTGGCTGACGTACGGAGCGCGTCGCGTAGATTCACGTGGACGTGTCCTTCGACGTCTTTGTCTCCGTTACACGGCAGCAGTGTTGCGCCGTGGGCCTCTAGGGTTTCACGCCGCCGCTGCAGCTCTAGGTTGAATAAAGGCAGGCAGATGCAAGCTCTTCATCAGGCAACATAGTAGCTGGGAGGCAGTCGGGCAATAGACGTACCAGTGTCACTCGGTCTGTCGACGTACAGGATGACGGGCTTGACACACGCTGGCGACGTGAAGAGCTTAATGGACGTCGGGCAACGCAGCGACGTGTCCACGACGATCGGCCGTGGGCTCGTGCCTGCAACGCATCCGACGCAATGTTAACGCTCCATCGCCACGTGATCTGCCCCCCACAATCGACTCGGACCTGGCGCTAGACGAGTGTTCAGCGACGGGTTGTCGGCGATCACGGTGCCCACGCCCACCATAATGCCGCCATGCATCCCTCTCAGCATGTGCGTCATCCTCATTGACAGCGCCCCACTCAGCAGCGTGGGAACACCTGCGCATCACACGGTCAGCCACCTCCATCTCCAGCGAGTGCGTTACCTTCGTTGCCTTCGTTCCAGCCTGGGCTCACCGCGCTGGGCTGCGATCGACCCATCGATGCTCTGCGCGTACGTCAGCGTCAGGAAAGGTCGCTCGCGGGGCTCGCCCTCTCCTCTCCAGGCCTCTAGCTCCCGCCGGACGCGGCTCGTAACGCGCCCAAGCGCGTCCTCGTCCCCCGCAGTTGAAGCCGCCATCACGGACCTAGTTTGCACTTGTACTGGCGGTCATCCCGAAACACCCGGCAACTCGCTCCAATATTATGTGTCAAACACTATTCCGATGTGAGGTTTTTCATCGAGTAAAAACCAAATCATTTCAGATCAAAAACCTCAAAATCAAGCTTGATTAATAATTCGTTTTCGTGTGTCCGCGGACATATATCGAATCCCTTTCAAACTCGATGAAATGGGAACGGACTATTACGCAATCCCACAATGTAAAGTATAAATAGTTATAATTATTACTGTATAAACAAATACTAGAAATTTTTCGTAAATCAGAGTATCACCATAGTATATTTTGGTGATATAACAGAGTTTTTGGAGAATTTATACATCCCACGAGCCGAACTTATCTCAATCCATAAGTTGTCAAAGAGTAGTACTCATTGCCAAAAGACAAAATTATTCTTTTGACAAAAGATCCTGTCAAAGACGATGCGTGAAAAACCTCAATAGTACAGTACATGAAGGCGAGGGAAAAACCTTGTCAACGTGTGGTTGGTAAGCCAGACACGACTAGACGGCTCTCGTGCGGACCAAGATGGCGGCGATGATGGTGCGGAGCGCGCTCGAGCGCGCCATGGTGTACTTCCGCCAGCAGACGCTCCTCCGGTCCGCAGCCCCGGCGCTGGCGCTTGAGGGCGCTCCGGCTGCCGCCGCCGCGGCTGGAGCTGCGCCGGCCTCGAACCCGCTGCTGGACGCGCTGTGGCTTGCCGCACCCAAGTCCAAGGTGCGTAACTTTTCGGGTTCTCCTACGCTCTTTGGCCGCATCCACACGGCTTCTTTCGCGTTGATCCGCCGTAACGATGAAGTTTGGACATGCGCGACGAATTTCCGCGGCTAGAGCGATCCCATGGAGGAGGGAGTACGAGCAGAGGAATGGACTGACAGATTTGTGCATTGCTGGCCGGTCGCTCGTGTAGGTGACGCCGTCGCGCAAGAAGATCCGTAACAACGACCCGAGCAAGCGCCTGAAGAACATCGTTCACTTCCAGACCTGCTCCATGTGCGGCTCCAAGAAGCTGCGCCACCGGCTGTGCATGAGCTGCTTCAAGAAGGGCACGTACTTCGCCTAAGCGCTGGTGGGCTTCCGGGCTGCATGTTTTAAAGACGCACAGGCAATATACAGGGCTGCGCCCGTGGCCACTCCGAGCAAGCGCAGTCGTGAGCACTTAAGCACAACATACAGCGGCGGTCGCCATCTCCATGGCATCCAGCCGTCAGCTACGAGGCAGCATGCCCATCGCCAGTGGCGTTGCGTTGCCCTCCATCCCATGCGTATCACCACAAGCTCCAATGAATAAGGATTGGCTGAAATGTATCATTTTTTTTACAAATTACAGCTAATCATAATGGATTATGACTCATATCTATAGAATGATTGGTTGAAACTCCAATTTCACCATTTCCCGCGTTCGGCATTCCACCGTTGGAAGTTGGATCGATCCATCGGATCCGCCATGGACGATTTCATCGACATGGACCACGCCGAGGCCTCGCTGCTTCCGGCGCACGGCGCGTCGCGGCCGCCTGCAGCAAATGCAGCAGCTGCTCCGCCACCCGCCGCTCCATCTCCACCCTCCGCCGCTGCTCCGCCAGCTCAAGCAGCGGGTCGTCGCTCGCCGGACGCGAGGAAAGCGATGGCCAACCCCTTCGCGCCGGCCACCGGGCTCGCCATGCCCGCGCTGCCGCCACCGCCGCTTGGAGCGCACTATCCGTCCGGAGACGAGTTCCTGCGCGTGTCGCACCAGTGCCGCGCCGTCAAGTGCTTCCGCCTGCAGTGGGAAGTCGAGAGTGCGTCGTAACGACAGCGCTGTCATCGGTGGAGTGGCTGGACTCGTAACTAACGCACTTACCGTGCGCGTGAGGCCATAGTGAACCCGCGGTGCTTGCCAAAGACGACGCTCATGATCGGCAAGGACGTGTACCTCTTCGACGGCTTCTGCCTGCTCTGCCACGGCGACCCGCCCACCGTTCCGCAGGTACATCCAGCCGCTCTTCCCCCACACTTGGTCGCTTGCAATGGTGATCCTGACGACCTGGTGGCGTCTTTACGGCGCTCACAGTTCGAGTACACGCGCGGAGGAGTCATGTGCAAGGTGAACTTTGTGCAGGAGGAGCTCCCCGCCGCGCTCCGAGGCGGCGAGGACGATCTGCGGCCGGACGAGCAGGTGCACGCGACCTTTTGCCAGTCCGTGTTCCTGCTGCAGCGCTACCTCTTCAGCCAGCTCATGGGCATCCAGCCCATGCACATGTTCACCAAGATCTTCGCGGACCCGGCGCGGGCCACGGGCGACCCGTCCCAGGTCTGCGGCGACTACCACGTTATCCCGCGCTTCGTGGCCGTGAACGAGGAGCCGCTGCTCAACCGGCAGGACCTGCACGCGCCCAACCGCATGGGCTTTGCGGTCGGCCGGCTGCTGTCCGTGCAAAAGGTGCTCGAGTACCTCGAGGCCAGCACGAGGTTCACCGTCAAGAGCTTCTTCGACATGTTCGACCACCGCGAGCTCGTCGACTGCGTCGTCACGACCCGGATCAACGGCGAGCCGGGCGCGTTCCGTGTGGACGCGGTCGTGGTGCAAAGCACTAGCGACGAAGGCGCGGTCGACGGCAGTCTGCATGCCGGGAAGGCGAGCGGAGCCGCGGACGTCAAGACGAAGGACGGCAGCGGCGTCGTGACGGCGATCCTGCACCGTGGCGAGGAAGCGCGGCACTATGACGGCGCCAAGAGCGACCGAAAGGTGCGCGAATGGCGCAAGCAAGGCGAGTTCCTGCAGCTGTCGCCCGAGGTGGAGGCACACACACTGGGTCTGAACATGCTCGAGTCGCATCTGACGGGTCTGCGCACGGACATTTTCGAGATCGGCACGGCGATGCCCATGGTGCTCAAGCACATTCGCCACTGCAACTTGCTCTCGAGCTTCGAGAACAGTATGGGCGTCCGGTTTAATGACAAGGCGCTGCTGCGCCAGGCCTTCACGCACGGCTCGTTCGTCGACGTCGGCATGCAGAGCGTCAACACGGTGGAAGCCACGACGGCGCGCGTGCGCGTGGGCCACCTGTTTGAGAACACGGCGTCGCTCAAGCGGTCGCGCAGCATGGCGTTCCGAGAGGACGAGAGTGGCAGCAATGCCTCCGCAGTGGATCGGGACATCCAAAAGGTGGCCGAGAAGCACCTGTCGGGGGACTTCAAGCAGGAGTTCCACTCACGCTTCCTATGTCCGTACGAGCGGCTCGAGTTCCTCGGCGATGCCGTGCTCAGCTTCCTGGTCGCGTCCTCGGCGTTCCTGAAGCTGCCCGAGGCGGACGAAGGGAACCTGCACCAGACGCGCGTGGACTTGACGAACAACGAGATGCTCGGCCAGATGGCGCGCACGGCCAACTTTGAGTCGCTCTTGCTATGCGCCTTCGACCTGACGAAGCTCGAGGCGAGCGTGAAGCTCAAGATCATCGCCGACTGCTTCGAGGCGCTGCTTGGCGCGCTGTACAAGGACCAAGGCATGGCGCCGTGCCGGGAGCTGCTCGGGAAGCTCATGGGCATGCACGACGCGGAGCTCAAGGAGCTGAGCTTCTTGTCGACAGAGCAGATCGCCGAGGAAGCGCGCAAGTACGTAGAGATCGACCGCGCTTCCTTCCAAGCGGCCAAAAAGTACGCGGCGATGCGGCTAGAGCACCGCCGGTTCACGATGCGCACGAGCGTCGGCATCTCGAACACGCATCTGTGGCTGCAGGCGGTCACGCACCCGTCGTTCCAGGCGCCGCAGATCGACGCGGACGAGTTTATCGGCCACGATCCCAACTACGAGCGGATCGAGTTCCTTGGCGACGCCGTGCTCCAGGTGCTGTCGTCCGAGTTCCTCGTCGAGGCGTTTCCGTATCACCAAGAGCACCTGCTGACCCAGGCGCGGTCGTCGCTCGTCAAGAACACGCGCTTGGCCGTCGTGGCGCGAGACGCGGGCTACGAGGACTTTATCCGGCTCGGCAACCTGGTCAAGCAAAGCGGCAGCCTGTACGTCGAGGACGTGCTCGCGGACGTGTTCGAGGCCACGCTGGGCGCCGTGTTCCTCGAGAACCCGTCCAGCCTCGAGCCTGTTCGCGAGATCCTGGCCAAGACCGTCTTCCCGCGGCTCAAAGAGGTGCGTCGTCTCTCCCTCTCTCTCACTCACTATAGGAGATGAGAGTCAAGCGTGGTCTTTGCTCGGGGTGGATTGCCGTATTGATGCGTTGGTGCGCTTGCGTTTGGTGCAGGCCATCAAGCGGCGACAGTGGATGAACCCGCAGAAGGCGCTCAACCACTACCTGACGCTATGGGGCCGGTCACGCGGCGCGCCGATCCGGTGCGCGTTCCGCTCGATCCCGCCGCCCTTGCCGCCCGCCGCGGCCGACACGCCCGGCGGCGTGCTGGTGAGCAAGGCGGACGCGGAGGGCGGCGGCAAGCGGGCCCGCGAGCGCCAGAGCCAGAGCCAGCAGATGCTGCACGCCGTGGCGCTGCTCGTCAACAACCACCAAGTAGCGCGCGCGGCGGGGCGATCCGTCAACGCGGCCAAGGACGCGGCTTGCAAGCGCGCGCTCAAGCTCTACGGCGTGCGGCTGTACGACGACTAGTCGAGTAGTTGGTACCGGTGCCAGCGCGGTAGCAACGAACGGAGGGTGGGAGGAAGGGGTTAGATGGATGAAGCGTGACGTATGGTGAACAATTCCAGCATGGCGCGATGGGAACTGCGCTATTAATGACGCGCGCAATAGGCTGTCAGCAAGCTCTGGGCAGATCTCTCGTCTCCTGGTAGGCCGTCTACTTCTTGCCGCTGAACAGGTCGACCACGGCGTCGCGGAAGCCCAGCACCTTGCCGTTCCAGCCCTGGCGCACGTACGTGTAGTACTCGTGCTCGCGGGTCGGCAGCGCCTCATACCGCTCGTGCACGGTCGCCTGCTGCGGCAGCTTCAGCGCGAGAAACAGCGCGAGAAACAGAGCCCTTGTTAGCTTCGACCCGCTCGCCTGTCTCCTCTTCCTACATGGATGAAAGACGCCATAGTATATCACCTGCGCGCCTCGCGGGTGCAGCTGCTCCCGCGCCTGGGCCACCGTGTAGGCCACCACGTTCTCGCGCTCGAACAGCTGGAACTTGGCCATCCCGTACTGCAGGCCGCCGACAGCCGCGCCCGCCGCGAACGCGCCGAGCGACATGCTTGCTCTCCCTTCCCTTCCTTGGTGGTCTCGGTCGGAAAGTGCGGTCTGCCGCCCAAGCTTGTCACGTTGGGCTCGCGTCAGGAGGATGTAAATAAGGTACATTATCCCGTATGTCAAGGGTACATTCGGGATAAACTGTCCCGTATTTAAATTGTGCTGAATGCAGCCATGGCGGATTGTCTTGGTTGGCAGCCGAGGGTGCCAGCCAGTCGGGAAAGGACAGCGACGATGGCGGAGACGATGGACGTCGAGGCGGCGCCCGTGATAGCGCCCGAGCCGCGGCCGCAGCCACCGATGGAGACGCAGGATACGCAAGAGCAGGCGGCGGCGGAGCGGGAGCTGCCGTTCTCACAAGAGGAGCTGGAGGTCTGCTACAAGGTACCGACCGGAACGAAGAGCCTGATCGATCGTCTCACGCGCCGAGAGATCTGACTGCGCTGCCTCGTGTACTGTACTCCTAGGTGTTCGACGCGCTCAAGGCGGATGAGTCGCTGCTGGAGCACAGCAGCATGCGCATGTTCCGCAAGCGGCTGGCGCCCGTGTCCGAGTGCATGGAGAACCGCAAGTTCGGCGGCATGGGCCGCAAGAAGTACCTCGAGGACAAGCAGTTGCGCGAGGAGAAGCGCGCACGCCACAACCAGCGCAAGATGCACGACAAGCGCCACATCAACAGCTCGGCGCTGCGCCGCGAGCGCATCAAGAAGCTCGAGTTGCTGCTGGAGCAGGGCAAGACGGACGGCGCGCCGGCGTTGCCCATGATCGCCGACGGCGTCGCTGGAGAAGACGTGGTTCACTCCACTTCGCTGCAGGCGCTGTGCAGCGACGACGCGGCGCACGCCAAGGAACAGCAGGCGGCGGCAGACAAGCTGGAAGCGAGCCATTTGCTCGGCTTCCGCTCGTGTTACACGTGCAAGGGCCGGTTCGACAAGATCCATCACTTCTACGACCAGCTCTGTCCGCGCTGCGCAGAGCTCAATTTTACCAAGCGCTTCCAAACCGCCGATTTGCGCGGCACCGTGGCTCTCGTCACGGGCGCGCGCGTCAAGATCGGCTTCCAGGCGGCCATCAAGCTGCTGCTGGCCGGTGCGGCCGTGATTGCCACCTCGCGCTTCCCGCGCGACGCCGCCGAGCGGTTCGCCAAGCACCCGGAGTACGAGACCTTCAAGGACCGACTCCAGGTCTTCGGCATCGACTTTCGTGACCTGATCCACCTTGAGCAGTTCATCGACTTTGTGCTCGCTCGGTAGGTTTCACCTACACGGCGATGTTTGTGATCGACTTGCTGGTAACGACATACTGACGGACTGCTCTGTTGTGCAGATACTCGCGGCTGGATATGATCGTGCATAATGCGTGCCAGACGATCCGTCGGCCGCCCAAGTACTACGAGCACTTGGTGGAAAAGGAGACGAAATCGCTTGAGCAGAGCGCCAAAAGCGTGCAGCTTCTCATGCACCACCAACAGGAGTTCGAGACCCACGTCAAGTCGCTCGCGCTGCCTCAGTCATCGACGAACGAGGGCGCTGCGACTGGCGTGGCGACGCCAACTCTGGCCATGTCGTCGGCGCTCAAATCACAGGTGCCTATGATTGTGGACGAGGACCACGAGGACAATCACGAGGCGTTCCCGACCGGCATGGTGGACGTAAATGGGCAGCAGGTCGACTTGCGCGCCAAGAACTCGTGGCTGCTGCGTCTAGGCGACGTCGCAACGCCCGAGGTCGCCGAAGTGTTCGCCATCAACACGCTCGCGCCGTTCATCATGAACAACCGCCTCATGCCGCTGCTCGAGAAGAGCTACCGCGCGGGCGTGGACGAGAAGAAGTTCATCGTCAACGTGAGCGCCATGGAGGGCAAGTTTTACCGGCACAAGACGCCCAACCACCCGCACACCAACATGGCCAAGGCCGCGCTCAATATGATGACACGCACGTGCGCCGAGGACCTGAGCAAGCGCCGCATCTACATGAACTCGGTCGACACGGGGTGGGTTTTGCGGACATGACGTCTGATTGGCTTGTCTAGTGCCTCCTGACTAACACCTCCCGTCTGACTGCTCCAGCTGGATCAACGACGAGAACCCGCTGGAGAAGGCGCACGCGCACGCCAAGGCGCACAACTTCCAGACGCCCATCGACGAGATCGACGCCGCTGCGCGCGTGCTGGACCCCATCTTCGACGGCTTCAACTCGGACAAGGTGCCCTTCGGCAAGTTCTTCAAGGACTACCACGAGACCGAGTGGTGATTCCTCGCTCGTGAGCTCTCGTCGTGGACTGGAGATAGACTTATACATGGTCGCCACGGAGGCTGAGCGAGACCCGCAGCAAGCAGCTCGATACATACTGGAGGTTGGGGAAGGCGCATGGGGCTTTGCCTGGAAAAAGTCCAGGTTGAAGTAAGCAATCGCCTCATAACCTCCTTTTTACTCTCTGATTGGTCAAAATGTTTCATTATTGACTGCTGATTGGTTGATTTATCAGATGACGTCGCTCCCGACTTTTCGCATTCAGGGGCGTCACCCAGGAGCTACTTACTTCGCTGGGATCGTGGCGATCCGCCGCGCCCTCGACCGAGGCGGCCATTTCCGATTTCTCCCGGCCGCGGCGACTGCTCCGTCCCTTCCCTTCCCTGCTTCCAGACTTCGACCCTCCTTCTCGTCTCCTTCTCCTCTTTAATTATGAACGGCACGGGACACGTGAACAACCTGGCGAATGGACTGCCCGAGGGCAGCAAGGTGACGTGCCGGAACCACCCGGTGCTGCACCACAAGCTGACCAAGCTGCGCGACGAGCGCACGGACAGCACGGTCTTCCGCCACCTGCTGCGCGAGGTGACCTTCTATCTAGGGTACGTCCGTCGCGGTTGAGTCCGCATCTACTGCGAAATATGGCGCTAACGGACGAGCGCATGCAACAACAACAGATACGAGGCGACGTCTGACCTGGACATGAAGCCCAAGGAGATCAAGGTACTCAGTACACTGTCTAATGGTCGAGGAGAACTGAGCGCTGACGGTGTGGTCGGCTGCTGATATACATTCAGACGCCTCTGGGAGCGCACGTGGGCGCGGAACTCTCGACGTCGGTCGCGGTGGTCCCGATCCTTCGCGCCGGCCTCGGCATGGTGCGTTGAGCCAGCTAGTCGGTGGGGACGTTGGGCTTGGGCCTGACTTTAGTTGTGCTATTGTGTCACAGGTCGAGCCGATGCTGGACCTCCTGCCGAACGCCACAGTGCACCACATCGGTACGTCCATGATATGATGAGTGGTAATACGCTGGGTGTTTGTTTGGGTCCTAGTGACAAGGTGGTTGGTCCTATCAGGCATGTACCGCAACAAGAACTCGCTGCTGCCGGTGCAGTACTACAACAAGCTCCCGAAGGAGTGCGAAACGGACGTCGCCATCGTCCTGGAGCCCATGATCGCCACCGGTGCGTTCGAAACAACAGTTGTGTAAGGAGTATGGTGCTTGTGTTCTTTTGTGCTGACTGGTTTGAATTGAAAACGTCCTCGCCTGCTTTCAGCCGGCACCATCGTCGCCACGGTCGCGATCCTCAAGACGTGGGGCGTCCCCAAGATCAAGATCATCTCGGCCATCGCGTCCAAGCAAGGTACGCTCGCGCACATGTTGGCATCGATAGTGGCGATGTGCCTCGCTAACACGTCGCTATGTCAACACGACCAGGCCTTCAGGACCTGCTGGCGCACCACCCCGAGGTGAACGTCGTGGTCGGCGCGATCGACGACGATCTCACCGAGGTGCGTCCATGGTATTTACGTCGCTATACATGCTGTAGCATCGCGTCACTAACCAGTTCTCCTGCACAGGACGGATACATCTTCCCGGGTCTGGGCGACGCCGGCGACCGCCAGTTCCAGACGGCCATGCACTCGGACCTGGCCGCCAAGAAACAGAAGAACTAATAGCAGGCCGTCTCCTTTGCCCAGAGTCGGCCCTCTGCTATGGCGTGGTCAATACTACAGTGCATTCGTTGGACCCATTTTCTCCTGCTCATGTTGAACTTGAACTTTCGATCTACGTGGTTTACATAATGTATCCCCAATACCTCGCAAATAGTGTTTCTCACACCATTTTTGTAGCTCTCTCGGGATCTCCAAACGGAGTCGCCGTCGCGATCACTTTTCTGTGAACCGACACGGCGCTTTTCGTCGTTGAGCTCTCTGGCAGTCGGCAATGTCGGACAAGCATCTGCCGACGCCGCCGCTGCTCAAGACGCGCACGCGCGACCCTCTCGAGAGCTCCTGGCGTGTGCACATGGTGCGTCCGCAAGCGCTCAGCGCTCGCTGCGCTCCAATCGGTGTCATGGCGGCTGTAGACGCGCAGATACTGACGGCGCTTTTGCTCGCGTCGGCGGCAGGGCGAGGGGCAGTGGGTGCCGGACATCTCGGCGAGCACGTGCATGCTGTGCCGGGTCGAGTTCTCGTTCTGGATCCGGCGCCACCACTGCCGCCGCTGCGGCGCCGTCGTCTGCGACAGCTGCTCCCTGAGCCGCACCAAGTTCATTTACAAGGTGCGACCCAGCCGTGAGGTGAAAGTACCTGCACAAACGGACAGGCAGCGGACTCATGGCGTGTCTGTCGCGAATACTATGAGCAGGAAATCACGCCCAGCAAGACGGCGGAGGAGGACTGCCGGGCGTGCGACCTGTGCATCCAGGTGATTGACGAGAAGCTGGCCGAGGGCCTGAGCAAGCGGTTCGGCAAGTCAGCGGGCATCCCCGTCGAGGAGCCCAGCGAGAACACGGACCGCAGCAACCAGGCGACACCGCTCCCAGCATCCAAGGCTGCGGGACGCACCGTGCTGACGGTCGGTAGATACCGGTACGCGTCGCTGTTTGTATGCTGCCCACCGTTGAGTTGGTGGTCGCTGATGCGCTGACGCATGCGGACTTGCAGAGCCGAGATCAAAGAGAGCGAGGGCAACCGGTACATTCGAGACACGGACCTGTGATGGACAAACGGACACGCGGCACGCAGTCCGCAGTCCGTCGGTTGAGCGGGTCAGGCAGGACGCACCACCCACTCTGTCAGTTTTCCAATTCGATGCATTCCTTTGCGCTTGGGCTCTCAATCGAAATTCTCGATTGACACGTCCAATTCATCCCTCTTCCGATGTTATTAGCCGCCCCGCAGTGTATATAAATAGACCCAAGCAGCCAGCTGTCAAGCGCAATGGTGACGGCAAATGACAGTTGAGAACAGCAGGGCGAGCTTGAAGAGCAAAGGAGGAGTGGATTGGATCGTGTCGGTACAGTAGTGACCAGTCAAGACCGGCGTCACCACGATGTGTAATGGCGCTCCTCGTGGTACCGTAGTGTATCAAGAGAGTGTGTGTGCGTCACTTATTTTTAACCGCCTCCTACCTCCGCTAACTCTCATTCATACTAAATCCAAGTTTAAAACGTGATTCGAAGAGCGGGTAAATGAAAGTTGGTGGGTGTTGGCGGTTGTTTACCCTGAAAAATACCAGCACTTCTCCTTTTCTGCCTCACTTTTTTCTCGTTGTGGTCGCACGAGGGGAAACCGGAAGAAGCGGCGACGGCGGCGAGGCGTGTGACGACGCGCCCGCTTCCCCCTGCGCCCCCTCTCCATCGCCAGTCGCCGGCGCTTAGCCCTCCATCCTTCTCCGCGCAGTCGTGCTCTTCCCAGGCGTGTGTCGATCGAGGGGAACCGACCAGGGGAAGACGAGCGACAGCGTCCGGCACTACCCTCATCGGCAGGGGCGAGTCTGGGCAAAGCGATCAACGCGCTGGTCGGTTGACGGGCGACGCGTGGCGGGCGGTAGACTACCGTACTAGCCCGTCCATCGCTTGCTCGCGGGCAGTCCAGGCGCGCCGATAGTCTCACAACCAGCGACAAGAAGGACGGAGGGTCGAGGGTGACGGATACAGATAGTACAGAGAGATCGAGAGAGATCGAGAGACGGAGCGCGACGGACGGGCGCGGAATGAGCGACGCGGACGTGGAGAACAAGCCGCCACGGACGATTGAACTGGACGGGCCGCTCGCGTCGTCGCTGGCGTACAAGGAGGACCCGGAGGGAGCAGTCACCAAGGCGCGCCGGGACTCGTTTGGGTCGTCCACCGCGTCCACCATCTCTACGCTCTCGTTCGCCTCCTCCAACGGCGACAACGTGATGAGCGCGGTACGCAGCGGTAGCAGCAACAACAGCAACAGCAACAGCAACAGCAGCAATAGCCGCCTCGCGACGCCTACCAAGATCCCCGTGCGCCGCGGCAGCTCGATCGGGACGGCGGATGCCGAGCCCTTGACTACACCAGCGGCGTCCTCGGCCTCTGCGTCGGCTGCTTCCTCGACGTCTGCGCCGCTCTCCAAGCTGACCAAGCGCAGGACCGTGCCTGCGACCGAGAGCGGGCCGACCGTAGCGCCGAACAGACTCGGCATGGCGGCGAGGATCACGCCGCGAGCGCTGGAGAAGAAGGTGCAGCGAGCGGGCTCGCCGAGCGACGTGACGCAGCAGCGCGCGGGCTTGAGCGACAGCTCGACGGGCTCGGGGAAGCCGCAGTCGGCGCTCGAGCTGCGCAAGGCGTACGCGGCTTCCTTACGGAATCGCTTGCCGGGCGCGTCGACTGGCGGCGGCAGCGCGCGGACGCGCAGGCCGCTTCGTACGCTGAGCGAGCTGCAGTCTCGCCACCAGAGCCTGCAGGACCTCGCGGACATGGAGGACGACCGCCGCAGCAGCGTCGGGTCGGTCTCGTCGTGCTCGTCCATCTCGTCGGCCGCCACGTCGGCGTCCGTCGTGTCGTCTACTCCTTCCCGTACGCAGCGCAGCATGTCGTCGACACCGGGCCGGAAGACGTCTGGCATCGCAGGGAACGCACGTCCGTCGCCTGGCCGCCCGAAGGCGCCGCGCAAGCTGTGGCCGACCACTGTTGTCAAGGAGGAGTTCACGCTCGAGGAAGCGACCGTGCAGGCACTCAAGGAGCAGCACTTT
Source organism: Phytopythium mirpurense (assembly GCA_023338055.1). Classification (NCBI taxonomy): domain Eukaryota; phylum Oomycota; class Peronosporomycetes; order Pythiales; family Pythiaceae; genus Phytopythium; species Phytopythium mirpurense. The sequence continues at coordinate 40,175 of JAADXZ010000010.1, forward strand.
TTGGCCGAGGAGGGCATTCGCAACGTCCTCAACGAGATCACACAGGGCTCGAGCACGTCCACGGCGCGGCTAGAGGACGTGAGTCTGCTCAAGCAGGGGCTGCGCCAGCTCTCGTCCCACAGCGAGCTCCTGATGCAATGCGTCGAGGCGTTTGAGCAGAAGACGCTGGAGCAGGAGGAGTACGTGGAGGCGTCGAACGCCGAGATTGACCGGCTGATGGCGCTGCTGGACGGCGAGAAGGCCTCAGCGTCCGAGCACACGCCGGTGCACACGTCGGACGAGGAAGACGCGATGCCGGACCCGCTGGTCATTCATACGCCAGCAACAGGCGAAGCGAGCTCGTCTATGGCGCCCCTGTCCATCACGCCGGACGCGTTTGCTGCTGCCAGCGAAGATGCACAGCGCGAGGAGATGCTGAACGCGATGAAGCAGGACTCGCCGCTGTCTGCGTACGTCCGAGAGATCTTGAAGAACGCGACGGACAAGATTGAGGACAAGTGGAAGGCGCGGTTCTCGGAGCAGCTGGCCGAGCACGAGCAGGCGCTGGCGCAGGAGCGCGAGCGGACGTCGGCCTCGGTCGTGTCGACCTCGCGACAGGCGACCGAGACGATGCAGAGCAAGGACGATGAGATCAAACAGCTGAGCGAGGAGAAGACGTCACTTCTCGCCCAGAAGAAGCAGGTGGAGACCGACATGGACTTCCTCAAGCAGGAGCTCGACTTCATGAAGCAGCAGCTAGAGGAGCAGGACGACGAGCGCTCGTCGAGCGCCAACAGCTTTTGGCAAAAGACGACGGACCTGGCCAAGAAGAACCGCGCGCTGACGGAAGACCTGGCGATGGCCAACCAGACGATCAACCGGCTGAACGAGACCATCAAGATGTTGAAGCTCAAGAGCACGGACATCAAGGCGGACAACCTCGACCGCGTGCGCAAGACGCGCGAGATGGAGTCGGAGAAGAACCTGCTGCAGGACAACTTGGCCGCGATGGAGAGCAAGTTCCAGGACGAGAAGACGCGGAGGGAGCAGTTCCAGGTCAACGTCGAGCAGCTGACGGTCGAGAACACGGCGCTGTACGCGCAGATGGTGGCGCTGCAGACGACCCACGAGGCCAAGATGGAGGAGCTGCGGCAGCTCTACGAGAAGCGCAACGGCGTCTTGGCAGGGGAGATGAAGCTCTTGCAGACGCAGAACCGCCTGATGCGGAGCGCGGAGCCGACGAGCGAGTCGAGCCGAGGGGGGAGTCGAAGCCACGGCGCGTCTCGCTTCTCGCCCGAGGAGGAGGACGAGATGGGCGACCGACTTGCCGAGATGACGGACGAGCTGCTAGCGACGCGCCAGGAGCTGAGCGAGAAGATGGAGATCATCATGGAGCTCGAGCGCCGCATCGCGGACGGAGAGATCGCGCGCCGGAAGCTCCACAACACGATCCAGGAGCTGCGCGGCAACGTGCGCGTCCACGTGCGGCTGCGCCCGTTCCTGCGCTCGGACGGCGAGGAGACGCGGAATGGCGAGCCGCCGCAGCCGTCGATCCGCTGCGACACATTTGGCTCGACCATCACGACGAACGTCGACAAGCCGCACACGTTTGCGTTCGACAAGATCTACGGCCAGTCGGACTCACAGGACTCGGTCTTTGAGGTGCGCGCGATTTGCAGTTGGGGATGCATGCAGCATGTGTGGGTGTGTGGGACATTGCCATACTGACAGCCTGTTGCGGTGGGTATCGTGTGCTCTTTGGGTATCTGAACAGGACGTGGCCGAGTTTGTGCAGTCGGCAATGGACGGCTACAACGTGTGCATCTTTGCGTACGGACAGACGGGGTCCGGCAAGACCCACACCGTACGTGACGGCCATGTAGAAGCTCTCTGTCGTTCCGTTGCTTGTGGTTCTGACCATGGGAATGGCTCGGTGAACAACGCAGATGCAAGGAAGCGGCAAAGCGCAGATGCGAGGCATCATCCCTCGCTCCATTGAGCACGTACGTGAGCCGAAGCCATGTCGCTCTTGTCTATCTATGGCAATAGGCTCTCCCCCTAACGCACGGTGCATTGCCATCATTGGAGCAGATCATCATGACGTGCGAGCAGCTGACGAGCATGGGCTGGAGCTACGCGCTGGACGTCAACTTCTTTGAGATCTACAACGACACGATCCGCGACTTGCTGGCGACGGGCACAGGCCGCGAGCAGCGCAAGTACAACGTGCGCACAGACAAGCGCGGCAAGAACTACGTCGAAGGGCTGACGGAGGTGGCGATCGACTTTGAGCACGCGCACGAGCAGGTGGAGGAGATTGTCAACCTGGCGGCGTGCAACCGGTCCGTGGACCGCACCGACATGAATGCGCACTCGTCCCGCAGCCACAGCATCTTCACGATGAAGATCCGCGGGTTCAACGAGGCGCAGAACACGGAGATGGAGGGCAGCCTGAGCCTCGTGGACCTCGCGGGCAGCGAGCGCCTGAGCCGCTCGAACGCGACGGGCGACCGGCTCAAGGAGGCGCAGGCCATCAACAAGAGCCTGAGCGCGCTCGCGGACGTGTTCCAGGCGCTCGTCAAGAAGTCGACCCACGTGCCGTACCGCAACAGCAAGCTCACATACGTGCTGCAGCCGGCGCTGTCGGGCGACGGCAAGACGCTCATGATGGTCAACCTGTCGCCGACGTACGCGTCGCTGGACGAGTCGCTCTGCAGCCTGCGGTTCGCGCAGAACGTGAGCCAGTGCGAGCTGGGCGCGCCCGTGCGGCAGCTCAAGGCGCGCTCGTCCTTCTACGGAAAGGAGGCGCTCGCTCAGCAGCTCGGCGCGAGCAGCAGCGGCCCGCAGAGTTCGCCGGCCAAGTCGGCCGCGCGTCGCAGTTCGCTCACGGCCTCGGCCTTCTCCACGCGCAAGTTCCCGTGACGCGGCGGCGTGTGTGGCCGGCAGCTGCGGACGCCCCAGCGGATGCAAAATGTAACCAGCGCAAGCCGAGAGGAGACGGCGAGACGGACGGACGAGCCCCGCGCGACGGAAAGCGAGGCTCGGAGCGCGTCGGCACGGGCGGAGGAGGAAGCGCGAGGCAGCTTCCTTCGGTCCGTGGAGGTATACTCTGTAGCGTGTGCGGCGGTTGCCGTGCTGTATGTGTCGTATGATCCGCGAGCCCGCGACGAGAAACAAGACGGAAGCAGAAGAGATGAGGTGCCTTGGTGGCAGATAAGGCGCCCGTTAATCGAAGACGGAAGAGCGCAACAAGAAAGTAAACAAGACTCCCAAGGCGAGAACAAGATGGGAGGGGGGGGCATCCATCCATTTCTTCATATATGGCGGAGTATTCGTAAGTAGCGACGTGGCGCTCCATGCATGGCCCATGAGACTCGCTCCTTCACTCGTTCTTCTGCTTCTCGCCGCTGGGCACGGCGTCCTCGCGGAAGTACGAGGCCAGCCGCGCGGCGTAGACGACGGTGCAGAGCACGCAGACGAAGAGCGTGACGACGTAGGCGCCCGAGCCCTGCGAGCCCGACGGGATGCCGCCCTGCGCGTCGTACTCGGAGCTCGCGTAGCCGTAGTCCCTCGCGAGCGGGAAGCCCACGGCCCAGAACAAGGCCTGCGTCGTCGCCAGGTTGAACGTCCAGCCCATGTTCTCGCCCACAAAGTGCTTGAGCGACTTGCTCTTGGTCGTCGGCAGCGCCATGGTCACGAGCGAGCGAGCGGGGGCGGCCTCTGCCTCTGCGCGTGGGGATGGATCAGTGAAGGTGTCTGTCCTGCTTGGGGAGTTGAAGGTAGTGGCGGCAGTGTGCGACTCTTGGTGAAGAATTGAGGAGGGAGGTTACGTAACCGACATGTGGCAACCGTCAACCGAGATCCAAAGCTCGCGCTCTTCCCTGCGTTTAGATTAGCGACTGCGTTCCCAGTTCCAAAGAGACGACTGCAGGCTTTCACCACGTAGAAAAGGAAGGACGTCATCCCTCGTCTTTCACGGGCAACGTTGCGTCTAGTCGCGCTCGCTGATGGCCGTCAGGTGCGTCTCGATCTCGTCCTCGCCCATCTTGCGGAACCTGTGGACCAGCAGTCACGTACGTAGTGAGCAACCAGCCACAACAACAATCGGCACTGTCAACACGTTGCCATCACTAAACGAAGCCATGCCGCACCGTTCGCCCTGGCGCACGACGCCGACCTCGATCTCGTTGGGGCGGAAGTCGGCCGAGAGGATCGACTGCAGGCACGTGATGGCCGTGTGCAGCGTCGTTTCGTAGTCCATGCTGTCGTTGGCCTTGATCTTCTTCTCGAGGTAGTTCTGCGCCTCCTGCTCCTTGACGCCGGCCGACGTGGCCTTGTAGCCCCAAAAGTGGCCCGCCGGGTCGACCTTGAACAGCTGCGCGCCCTTCTCGTCGTCCACGCTGATCAGCATCGTGATGACGCCGAACGCGCGCATCGACGCGTGCTGCGTGTACACCTGCGCCACGTCCGCGATGCGCTTCGCCAGCACGTGGCACGGAATCTTGTACCCGTACTTGAACTCGAACTCGTGCGCCTCGTAGCGCAGGCGCTGCACCTGCGCCTTGCAGTCGGCTGGGCGTCCCATCCATCCAAAAGCCTTCAGTAATGCGGCTGCTACCAGCGGCTGCCATTAATTGGAGATCCCATGAGTATTGCAGACGCACCATAGAGGCCCGTCATGAGGCAGCCGATCTCGGGCGTGATCTGGAAGACGTTCGTGACCGAGTCCGGCTCAATGAGCTTGTCCTGCGCGTTGTGTCACGCCCACCGCTCCACGTCAGCTACCACCCTACCCTTTCCAACCTTCAGTCCCCCAAAGACGACCATCGTTCACGTACCTGGACCTTCTTCTGCGTCACAAACACGACGCTGTCCTTGCCGCGCACGGCGACCGACGTGAGGTTGCTCTCCTTGGCTGCGCGGAACGCATACTCTGCCGTGTGTCCACCCACGCTAAAGTCAGTGCGAGTCCGTGCGATCTTCTCCCGAAGGCTTGGCGCCGGTTTTGCGAGGCGCCTGGCGGAGGGAAGACGCCACGCACCGATCTGGTAGAGCCGGCCCTCGGGCGAGAAGATGGTGATGTGGCGGTCGTATCCGTCCCCGGGCATGCTGGCGCGCTAGTCTCTTGACGGCGGCGGCTCCCTCCTCTCGTCCTTTCCTTGGCTTCTTGCCGCGCGATCCTTCTTTCGCTCTTGCTTGGGAAGAGGGAGGAAGGCGGTAGATGATATACACTACACATTCTCAAAAGTGCGATTTTTTTGCTTTTTGGATCGCAACACACTCGTATAAATTGACAGTATACTCCAACGAGTCAATTGATGATGCAGCACGCGTCGATATTGTGATGCGCGCTTGCGATTGGCGGAAAAAAGGAAACAAGAACGCGCAGTCAAGGGTCGGTCGCCCCACGTTGGTGAATGCGCAACTTGATCAGCTCATTTCCCGATTGGCAGCGCTCGTGCGGCCTCCTTTACGGCGGCAAGCGGGCAGTCCTCCTTCTCTATCAGCACCTGGACGATGGCGGAGGTAGAGCGCGACCTCGTGGGCTACGGCGCGACGCCCGTGGACCCCAAGTGGCCGGGCGGCAAGAAGCTGGCGGTGCAGTTCGTGATCAACTACGAGGAGGGCGGCGAGAACTGCGTGCTGCACGGCGACGCCGCGTCCGAGCACCTGCTGTCGGACATTGTGGGCGCCGCACCGTACGAGGGCCAGCGACACATGAACATGGAGTCGCTCTACGAGTACGGCTCGCGCGCGGGCTTCTGGCGCCTGCACCGCGCCTTCACGACGCGCAAGCTTCCCGTCACAGGTGCGTGCGTTCGTTCATCCATCTCGCATCCATCGTCCACTTTGTAACTAGGAACGACTCGCGGACAGACAGTACTAACACTGTGGCACATCTGGCAGTGTTCGCGGTGGGGATGGCGCTGGAGAAGAACCCGGAGGCGGCGCGCGCGATGGCGGCGGCCGGGTGGGAGGTGGCGAGCCACGGCTACCGCTGGATCGACTACCAGAACGTGGACGCGGCGACGGAGCGCGAGCACATCCGCAAGACGGTCGCAGTGCACGAGCGGCTGCTGGGCCAGCGACCCGTGGGCATCTACCAGGGCAAGCCGAACGTCGGCACGCGGCGGCTCGTGGCCGAGGAGGGCGGCTTTTTGTACGACGCCGACGCGTATAACGACGACCTGCCGTACTGGACGACGCCGCTCGCGAGCCAGTCGCGGCCGCACCTCGTGGTGCCCTACACGCTCACCAACAACGACATGAAGTTCGTCTCGGCGCAGGGCTTCAACTGCGGCGACCAGTTCTTCACGTACCTCAAGGACGCGCTGGACGTGCTGCTCGCCGAGGGCCGCGCTGGCGCGCCAAAGATGATGTCCATCGGCCTGCACTGCCGCGTGGTCGCGCACCCGGGCCGCTTCGCCGCGCTCCTGCGCTTCCTCGACTACCTCGCGCAGTTCCAGGACGACGTGTGGGTCTGCACGCGCGAGCAGATCGCGCGCCACTGGTACGCGCACCACTACCCGGCGGGCGCGCCGCCTCCGCCCTCGCGCCTCGCCTCCAAGCTGTAAGCGGCCACGACTGCAGAAGTGGTACGCGCAACACTAGGGGAATCAGGCTGGTCTGTCGTGACCCGCGCAGCTCATACTCGCACTCCCTGAGCTGATAAAGACGCGTCTCCTCCGTTAACCGCTCTCGTTCTAGAGTTCATGACGATCGCCATGTACGCAGGGAGTATCAGTCGCGGCGCCAAGCGTCCGCCGCGAGCGCTTGGCTGGCCACAGCGCACTGGGTGACCCCGAGGTTGCGCAGCGCGGCGGCCGCCTTGGCTTGCTGCGCGTCCGAGCCGCTAGCGAGCAGGTCGGCGAGCGCGTCGACGCCGCCGGCGCGCGCGATGGCCTGGATGTTGCGCGGGTTGGCGGCCAGGCGGCCCAGCGCGCCGGCCGCGCGCTCCTGCAGCCGACTCGAGCGGCTCCGCAGCAGCGCGACGAGCGGCTTGACGGCGCCGGCCGCAGCGATCATGAAGGCGTTCTGGTCGCTCGACGCGAGCTGCTCGAGAGCGCCGACGACGCGCTCCTGGTGCGCGTCCGAGCCGTCTCCGCGCCGCAGCAGCGCCACCAGCGGGCGCACGCCGCCGGCCGCCGCGATCGCCACCTTGTTGGCTTTGACGGCCGCCAGCTGCTCCAGCGCGCCGGCGGCTTCGAGCTGCTGCCGCCGAGAGCCGCCGCGCACGAGCTCGACCAGCAGCGGGATGCCGCCAGCGGCCGCGACCTCCGCCTTGGCGGCTTCGGAGCGAGCGAGCAGCCGCAGCGCCCCCGCCGCGTGCTCCATCTGCATGCTCGAGCTGCTCCGGAGCAGCGCCACGAGCGCGTCGATGCCGCCCGCGCACGTGATCGCTGCCGCGAGCTCGGCGTCCGCGGCGAGCGCCTGCAACGCGCCTGCTGCTTGCTCCCGCTGCGCGTCCGTCCCCATCCTCGCGAGCGCTACCAAGACGCCGACCCCTCCTGCGGCCGCGACCTCCGCCCGGCCCTCCTTCTGCGTCGACAGGCAGCGCAGCGCGCCGGCCGCGCTCTCCCGTCCACGGCCCGAAGCTTCCTTCACCAGCGCCACCAGCGGACCGGCCGCTGCATTCGCACCGCGCAGCACCGACGCGTCCGCGCCCAGCAGCAGCATCCACAGCGCGCCGGCCGCCTGCTCCTTGGTCCGTGCCGGCCCACGCTCGAGCAGCATCGACAGCGCCTCGACGCCGCCGGACGCCGCGATGGACGCTCGAAGACCGCGGTCCAGCGCCACGCTCCGCAGCGCGCCGACCGCCGCCTCGACCTGGCGACTCGTCCCGCTCCGTACCAGTGCGACCAGCGCGTCTACTCCGCCAAGGCCTGCGATCCGCGCTCGGACGTCCGTGTCCGCGGCCAGGTTGCGGAGCGCGCTGGCCGCCTGCTCCTTCTGCTCGGCCGTCCCGACGCTCGCCAGCGCCACCAGCGCGTCTACGCCTCCAGCTTGGGCGATCGCCGCCCGGCTAGCCGCGAGCATCGCGAGGCTGCGCATCACAGCGGCCGCGCCCGTGCGCTGCGAGTCCCCGCCGGCTTTAGACAGCGCAACCAGCGCAGGGATCGCGCCCGCCGCCCCCGCGACCTGCTCCTTGCCCCGCGCATCAACCGAGAGGCTCCGCAGCGCCCCCAACGCGTGCTCTCGCTGCCCGTCCGACCCGTCCCGCAGCAGCGCGACCAGCGGCGCGACGCCGCCTGAAGCTGCAATCTCCGCCGCCAGCTTATCGCTCGCCGCGAGGCTCCGCAACGCCGCCGCCGCGGCCTCCTTCTGCGCGTCCGTGCCTCGGCGCACGAGCCGCACGAGCAGCGCCACTCCTCCGGCCGCGGCGATCCGCGCTCGGCCGTCGGCGTGTCCGGCCAGGTTTCGCAGCGCCCCGACGGCCTGCTCCTGCTGTCCGCCCGTCCCGCTGCGCGCCAGCCCCACTAGCGGGTCGACGCCACCGGCCGCAACGATAGAGGCCGCGACGCGGTCGCTCAAGGCGAGAAGCCGCAGCGCGCCGGCCGCCTGCTCCTTCAGCTCGGCCGTCCCACTTCGCGCCAGCGCCACGAGCAGCTCCACGGCTCCTGCCGACGCGATCCGAGCCTTGTAGGCCGCGCCCCTCGCGAGCTTGCGCAGCGCGCCGCTCGCCTGCTCCTTCTGCTCGTCCGTCGTCTTGTCCGCGAGCAGCGCCACGAGCGGCTTGATGCCCCCTGCAGCAGCGATCGCTGCGCTGCCGTCGGCGTCCGTCGCGAGGAGCCGCAGCGCGCCAGCCGCATTCTCCTTCAGGCTGTCCCAGCCGTCGACCACGCTCCTCACCAGCGCGGCGGCCCCGCCGGCGGCCGTGATCAGCGCTCTGTTGCGCGCAGTCGTCGCCATCCGCAGCAGCGCGCCGACCGCCTCCTCCTTCTGCTGCTCCGTGCCGTCCCTCGCCAGCGCCACCAGCGGCTCGATACCGCCAGCAGACGCGATCAGCGCCTTGATGTCTGCGTTCGCGGCCAGGATCCGCAGTGCGCTGGCCGCCTCCGTCTTCTGCCGGCGCGTGCCGGCCCGCAGCATGTCCACGAGCGGAGCGATCCCGCCGGCCGCAGCCACTGCCGGTCGGTTGTCGGCGCTCACGGCCAGCGCTCGCAGCGCCGCCGCCGCCTTGGCCTTGAGGCGGTTGGTGCCGCCGCGTACGAGATCGACCAGCGCCTCAATGCCGCCAGCCGCGACGATGAGCGCTCGGTTGCCCTCGTTCTCGGACGACAGCGTCTCGAGCGCGGCCGCGGCCCAGAGCTTCTCGGCGGCGGTCCCACGCGGCGCGAGCATGGCGACGAGGCCCTCGATCTCGCGCCTCTCGGACCGCGCGCCGCGGTTCATGTGCACCGTGAGCAGGTGGTCGGCCGCCAGCGCCGCCAGCCGCTTGTTGCTGCTCTTCATAACGCTCAAGAGGCTCAGCAGCGCCCCGCCGCGCGACAGCACGCGGTTCTTGAAGGGCTTGGAGGCCACTGGCTCGGCGTTGGGCGACCGCCGCCGGCGCGCGTCGAGCTTCTCGACCAGCGACATGAGGTGGATGACCACCGAGTCGATCGTCACGCGTGCCGTCGCGTCCAAGCAGCACATGCGCCGGATCAGCCGCCACTCGTCGTCCGCAATCTCGCCCGGCCGCAGCGGCAGCTCGCCGCGCGTCACGCGGTACTTGACGACGGCATCGTCGAGCTGCGGGCCCCAGGGGACGACGCCGGTCGCGAGCTCGATCATGACCATCGCGAACGAGTACACGTCGGACGCGGCCGTCGCGGGCGCGCCTGATAGACACTCGGGCGCCTTCCAGCGGTAGGCGCCCAGCGCGCCGCCAGTGTGCGACCCGGCCTGGTCCCCGCTCGCCGACGTGCTTAGTCCAAAGTCGGCGAGCTTGACCACGTCGTCCGCGCCGACGAGGATGTTGTTGGCCTTCAGGTCGCCGTGCACGACGCCGCTGTCGTGGAGGTACTGGAGCCCGAGCGCCGCGTTCAGCAGGCTGTACCAGACCAGGTACGCGTCACGGTGCTTGCGGCCGAGGTACGCGTCGACGGTGCCTCCGCTCGCGTGCTCGCACACAAAGAACGGGTCGCCCACGTGGCAGGCGCCGTAGAGCTTGACCACGTTGATGTGGTTGAGCTGGAACCACACGTCGGCCTCGTGCCGGAACTGCGCGCGCACAGCCTCTGGCTGGCTCGGGTCGACGAACACGCGCTTGACCACGACGGGCGTGTCGAACCACTTGCCCGAGTGCACCGACCCGAAGGAGCCGCGGCCGAGCTCCACGCCTGCGTGGACATCGACCTCGGTCGGCGGGATGAACCAGCGGGGCAGCTTAAGCCGGCCCAGCGCCCCAGGCATGGCGCCGCCGCTGGCGAAGCCGCCGACTCGACCGGTGAGCTGCCCAAGCTCTGCTTCAGCGAGCATCTCGGCGTCGCTGTCGGCTTGCGGACTGCTGGAGATGGCGCTGTCTTGATGCACAGCAGTCGCGGGAGGACGCACAAGCGCGCTGAGCGTCGCCGTCTCGAGCTGCGCGCATTGCTCCGCCCAGTGCGGCTCCCACGAGTGCGCCGCCCTGGACCTGTCGAGTCCGTACTCCTTGAGGACGCGGTCGACGTCCACGTGGAGCTTGAACACCTGCGGCGGGTCCTTCCGGCTCGCCGCCAGTGCATTCGACGCGTACGACGCGTACGAGCACGAGAACTGCGACGACATGGACGCGCCGCGCCGCTGCTTCCTCGTCAGGAACTCGTAGAACCGAGCGAGGACGCACGAAAAGTGTGCGACGGCCTGCTTGACCGTGGCCGCACCGGAGCGCGCCATGCCGAGCGCTTGGAGCTGGCTGAAGGTGTCTTGGATCCTGGCATTGACGCTCTCGGCCAGGTCGTCCGTCTTGGACAGCGCCTGGCACTGCGCCAGCACGTCGGCAATACTAGCGCCTGCCATCGGCAGCTCGAGCGCACCGAGGTCGGAGGACGCGTCCACCTCATCGAGCTCGTCCTGGAAGCCGGCCTCGCGCAGCCAGTCGCGCTGGTCTACGCCGACAAACTCGCCCATGCAGTTGATCACGCGCAGCATCCCTCCCGCCACGTCGTTGGCAGCGGCCGCCCGGATCTGCTGCACGACGCGCCACTCGGGCTCCGTCATGAACCCTGGGCGGGTTTTTGGGAGCTCCTGGTACCTCGAGGCGCCATCGCACGGGGTGTCCGCCTCGAGCAGGACGTTCAGGACGAGCACACCGAGCGCCATGACGTCGGCCGCGATGAACTGCGCCCTCCAGAACGCGCGGTCGGCGTCGGCGTCGCTCCACGGCGCTCTATCCGTCGTCTGCGAGCTGTCTCGAGCTCCGCTCCCGTCCTCGAGCTCCACGAGGCCGACGCCGAGCAGCACCGCCTTGGCCTCCAACTTGGCGCAGTAGGCGCTGCTGACGTCCAGCTGCTGGCACGCGAGCCCGCGCTCGTGCAGGTACCGCAGGCCGAGCGCGATCTCGTACAGGCGGCGCCAGACCTTGGCGCGGTCGCGCACCTCGGCGGCGTAGGCGCTCAAGAGCCGCACCTGCTCGTGGGCCAGGAAGAGCCGAGCGCCGACGTGGCACGCGCCGAGGAACTTGGCCACGTGCGGGTGGTGCAGCCGCGCCCAGGTCCCGGCCTCGGCCACGAGCCGCTCGGCGTCGGCGTGCGCCGGCTCGTGGAGGTCGTTGCCCCAGCGCGAGAGCCCAGCGCCGGCGCCGCCGCCGCCGAACTCGAAGGGCGCCGCGAACCACTCGGGCAGAGTCGGCACGACGGCGCCCGCGAGCTGCGCCGCGAGATCAAAGGCCGCGTGCGTGACGCATCGCTCCTCGGCGGTCAGCACGTCGCGTCCGTAGCGGCGCACGGCCGCGGCCAGCAGCGTCAACGTCTCCTCCTGCGCTCGGTCGGTCGCCACGTCGGCCTGGACGGCCGCGCGCGCGCGCATCTGCTCGGCGCGTCCGTCGTCCCCGCGCAGGCGCGCGAGCAGCCGCCTGTAGCGCTTGGCGCGCGCAGCGCGCTCGTCCGCGAGCGCGGCCTGCCAGCGCTTCAACCCGGGCGCCTCCTTGAGCCGGTAGGACGCGCTGGCGGCGTCGAGGACCCCGTGGAGCCGCTGCAGCTGGCGCACCACGTGCCCGGTCTGCGCCAGCCGCGCGAGCGCCGAGCGCTGCTCCTCGTACGCGCGCAGCTCGTCGCGCATGCTCTCGGCGCTCAGCAGCAGCGCGAACAGCGCGGGGCCAAGCTGCAGCTCGCTCTGCTGCCGCTCGACGAACCGCCGGAAGTGCCGGTAGCGCGCCGCCGCGTGGTCGCCGAGGCGGTCCGCCGTCGCCGCGCGCCCCGCCCACGCGAGCGACCAGCGGTCGCCGTCGTCTCCTTGCATTTGTACGGACGAGGGCATGCTCGGCTTCTCTGCCAGTGGACTGACGTTCAAGGGCGCCAAAAGGAGCTTCTCGGCGAAGGAAGAGTGGCATTCCGAACCCACTGGACGGAATCTACCTTGGTTTAAGAACCCGTTGAAGTGATTGTGTGCTTGATTTATAATGACATGTGAGTTGTTAGTAATAGAAATGTCTCTATAGCCAGGGAAGAATCGTATCCAGTGCAATTCCATGGCTATCATAGTCGCAGCCAGTCACGCAGTGCTGGGGCAGTAGCTTTCGTTCTCGGGGTCTACGTCAATGCATGCAGTGCTGGCAGTACCTAGCTTAGTTATCCAGTCTATAATCCATGCGCTCTCCGTGTGTTGTGCCTACATTTTCCTAGAGCCACTTCCACTCGGGGCTTTGCTTGGTGAGTCCGTCCATAAAGTCGTCAAACGACTTGCCGGCGGCCTTGGCGAGCTTGCTGAGCTTGCGGATCTGCTGCTTGCTCAGCGGGCGCAGCGTCTTGGGGTTCGTCAGCTTGGTACGCGTCATGCTGTCGTTGTTGTTGCCGCTCATCTTCTTCTCCTCCTCGGGCTCCTCCTCGAGCACCTTGCGGCCGCCGCCGGCGCGGTACTCGGTCTCCTGCGCCTCGCCAATGATGGTCAGCCGGCCCGACTCGACCAACCACTTCTCCGTGCACAGCGAGTTGTAGAACTCCTCGCTGTGCGAGATCATGATGACGCCGCCCGCGAACTCGCGGATGCCGTCGGCCAGCGCGCCCAGCGCCGCGCGGTCCAGGTAGTTGGTCGGCTCGTCCAGCACGAGCAGGTGCGGCCGGTTCCACATGGCCGCGGCGATCACGAGCTTGACCTTCTGCCCGCCCGACAGCCCGCGGATCTTGCCGTGCGTGCCGAACTCGGCCGCCAGGTTGAAGTCGTCCAGGTGCCGCTGGATCTCGCGCGTCGTCAGCGGGCGCAGGTCGAGCCCGCCGGCCAGCGTCGCCTGCCGCGTGTCCTCGGCCTCGGCGAGCTTGCCCAGACCCATCTCCTGCAGCTCCTCGAGCGTGTAGCGCTTGTTGTGGCGCTCCGACATGCCCACGAGCTTGCACTCGTACACGAGCGTGCCGCGCTTGCCCTTGGTGCGCGACACAATCTTCTCGATCTGCCCCTGGCGCGTGCCCACGAGCTTCTTCTCCTCCTCCGTCTGCTGCAGGTTGACGCGCGACTCGAGCTCGCGGTCAATGCCGTTCTCGCCGCCAAATCGCCACTGGAAGTACTCGACCGGCGAGCTGTCGAGGTGCTGCTCCACGTGGTGGAACGAGTGCTGCGCCACGTACGCCAGGCGCACGTTGTGGTGTTTCCAGAACGTGCCCGTGTCGGGCGCCGTCTCCTGCACCAGCATCTTGATCAGCGTCGACTTGCCCGCGCCGTTGGCGCCAATCACGGCCACGCGCGAGGCCAGGCAGAGCTTGACCGACACGTCCACGAGCTGCGGCTTGGACGCGCCCGGGTACGTAAAGGTGCAGTTGTCCATGGTCAAGATGCGGCGCGTGGTGGACGTGATGCCCTCGAGGCGGCCGGGCTGCGGTAGGTGGAAGACCGTGTCGGACGACTTGAGCTCGTAGTAGTGCTTGGCCTCCGGGTGCAGCTCGACAAAGGCGTTAAGCTTCATCGGGTACAGCACGAGCTTCTTGGACTCGTAGTGCAGCACGTCCGTGCACACATTGTCGAGGAAGCCCGTGTCGTGCGACACGAGCAGCACCGTCATGGTCTCGAGCGAGTTGAGGTAGTCCACGAGCCACTGCACGGCGTGCACGTCCAGGTGGTTCGTCGGCTCGTCCAGCAGCAGCACGTCGGCGTTGTACAGCATGGCGCGGGCGATGGCCAGCTTCATGCGCCAGCCGCCCGACAGCGCGTCAATGTCTCCGTCCAGCATCTTGCGGTCGAAGCCAATGTCCACGAGCGTCTTCTCGACGACCTCGGGCGTCTGGTGCGCCAGCTCGGGCGCGCGGACCATCGACTCGAGCAGCGTGCCGTTGCTCGGCACCACGTGCTCGTGCTGCACGTACACGGTGCGCAGCTCCTCGGGCAGCCCGTCGATGGCGCCCGTCGAGATGTTGCGCATGAGCGTCGTCTTGCCCACGCCGTTCTTGCCAATGAGTCCGTAGCGGTGGCCGCGCGTCAGGCGCAGGCGCGCGTTGCGTAGCAGGATCTTGCCACCGTACGCGAGCGAAAAGTCGAGGTCGCACACGTCGTTCGGGTCGACCGACTTCTCGCGCTCGCCGCCCAGGCCGCCGCCGGCGGCGCGCAGCGCCTCGCACACGCGCGCGGCGTCCGAGTCGTGCATGTGCGGCATGAGGTAGCCCATGACGACGTCGCGCCACTCGGCGCCGCGGTTCTGCGTGGCCAGCTCGGCGCACACGTCCGAGACGAACTCGAGCGTAAAGTCGCACAGGCCCGGGTGGGTCGGCCGGTCCAGGATGTCGACGAAGCACTCTTGGATGGAGCTCTGCAGCTTCTTGCGGATCTCCATCGGGTCCTCCTCGAGCACCTCGCCGTCGCCCGCGGCGTGCACCAGGTGGGCGCGCGCGGCCTTGGCCGCCTCCACGACCTCCTCGTCGATCAGGCGGTCGATGGCCGTGTCCAGCTGCGGCAGCAGCAGCGGCACGAACTGCAGCACGTCCGACGGACGCACCACGAGGCGGCACATGCTGTCAATGATGCTCGACGCCTTGCGCTTGAGCGACGAGCTGTGGATGCTTGTGTCGCGCAGCGCCTTGTGCAGCAGCGGCGCGATCAGCGACAGCGTCGGCGCGTCCACGTTGGCGACAAAAGTGGTCGCCAGCAGGCTGTCGATGGCCTTCATGGTCTCCTCCGGGCGCGCGATGACGCCCACAAGCTCCGGCACGAGCGGCACGACGTCGTCGTTGCTGATCTTGGAGCACACGGCCGTGAGCGCCGCGATGGACGCGGCCTGCACCTGCTTTTTCGTGTCCCACACGTACTCGGACACGACGGGCATGATCTCGGGCAGCCACATGGCCACCTCCTCGCTCGCCGACTCGCTCAGCGCCTGGAGCAGGCGGAGCGCGGCGACCTTGCTCTGCCACTGGCGCAGCTTGAGCGCCTTGTAGATCTGAGACAGCACCGTGTGCGTGGCCAAGGGGTTGACCACCTTGGCCAGCGTTGCGGCCAGTGCGGCCGCAGCCTCCTTGACCGCGCTCTCCGAGTCGGCGTGGCGCTGCATGACGGTCACCAGGAGGTCCACCACCACAGGCTCGAGCACGGACGACAGCTCCTCGCTCTTGATCATGCCCGCGAGCGCCAGCAGCGCGCCCTCGCGCGACGCCGTGGGCTTAGCCACCAGGTGCGCCTTGAGCTCGTCCAGGACGCGGATGCCCGCAGCGCTGGCCGGGCCCACGATCTCCACGGCCGTCACGGCGTCCGCGACGGCGCCATGGCGCTCCGCCTTGGCCACACGCGCGGCCGTCACGCGGCTCAGCACGCCGTCGAGCAGCGCGTTGACGGCGGCCGCGTCCTCAAGGATGCGCAGCGCCTCCTGCGCCTCCTCCGAGGCCAGCTCGCGGAACTCGTCGCCGTCCTCAGAAGAAGCGGAGGACACCGACGTCTCGGACGTCGGGGCGCTCGGCTTCTTGTGGACAGGCGGCATGGCCACGTCGTAGTGCGGCGCGGGCGTCGGCGCCACGAACTGCAGCTTGGCGGGCGCGGCCGCCGGGGCCGGTGCCTCGAAGACCGACAGCGCCTTGGGCGCCAAGGAGGCGGCCAGCAGCGCGTCGGCCGCGGCCTTGCGCGCGCGTTGTCCCTTGCCCATGGCGGTCCGCAGGAGGAGGCTGGAGGTGCAGGCGGTGGCTCGGAGCGGGCGAAGGGACTGGTGGCGGCGGCGGCCAATGTGGGAATGGAAAGCGCCAGCGAGAGGCTTTGTGCGGTCGTAGGAAAAAGTCGATCCTCCATTTGAATGTCTCTGCATCAATAATATCCTGTTAAAACAATATACACAGAATTATGAAATAACGTTAGTTTTACTTTTATAATTGATATCTTGTAATCTCTGATCACTTACAGTCTAACTTAAAATGAGGACTGACTGAATATTGTTAAAATGGGAGAAGGCACCCGCCCACGTCACACCAGCCAGTGAATCTGAAGTTGGACGACAGAGTGATTGTCCTGGATATCGTTTGGATACTCAGCACCAGTGAAAGCGTAACGGCTGGCGGGATTTGCGACACATCGGCCTACTACCTTTGACAGAATCTCTGAGCGACCTATGTACCGTACAGTCTCAAAAAGGGACTTTATGTCGCCTCGTGACGCGCCGCGAGTCACCGCGAGTTGAAGAGGGCCACAAATCTGTCAATCAAGTGCTCTAGACGACTGTACCCTCGTGCCGTTCGCCTCGCAGTTATGCCAGCCTTAGGGCTCGTCGGCCGCCATCTCCTCGAGCAGCAGCAGCTGGAGCGAGGCGAACAACTGCGCCGGCGGCCGGCGACTCAGGACGCCCAGCGGCACGCGACTCTTCTCCTCGCCAAACTCGTTGCGCGCGAACGCAAAGGGCACGCCGGAGAGGTCGCAGGCGCGCTGGACGACGCGCTCGAGCGCCGAGGCGTCCTCGAAGCACCCGCCGCGCTGCATAAAGGTGCCGACCCAGTGCAGCGTCTTGCCGTGGCGCGCCGCGAGCTGCAGGAAGAGCGTGCAGAGCTTCATGGTGGCGATGCACTCCTCTCGGATCCCGAGTCTCCGTAGCGTCGCGGCGTCGCCCTCGGCATCCAGCGACTCGATGTGGGCCAGCTCGACGGGCGAGAAAGGCACGCGGCTCTGCGGGTACTCGAGCCAGTCGAAGCGCGCCTCGGACAGGTGGAACCAGCTCGGCAGGATGCACCCGTGGTCGATCGGCACCATCGTGTACGGTGGCTTGTCGCCAAGGAGCAGGATATTGCCGTGGTGCCGGTCCGTGTTGAACATGCGGACGTCCAGGATGGCGATGCGGTGCACCTGCTCGACCGACACGAACTGCGTCGCCTTGTCCAGCTCGAACGGCATCCCGAAGCTCTCCATGCTGCCGACGCTGCTGGCCATGAACCGCTGGATCGATCCGTGCTTGGGGCTGCTCCCGTCATGGACGGACAGCTTGAGCCGCGCCACGGCCGTCGGGGGGACTCCGCTGAAGCCGTTCGCGCGCGAGTCGAGCACGTACGCGGCCTCTTCCCGCACGGCGCCCTCGCCGCACGACAGACCGTCGCGCACGAACTTTTCTTCCTCGACAGGCTTAAACATGGCGAGCTTCTGGCCGCTGGAGCGCGACTGGACGGCGTACACACCGCCTTGGCCGTCTGCCACGCGGTCCGCCACGACGTCCGAGGATGAGCTGAGCTGCGCGACAGCCCAGAGCATCTCGCGGCGCACGCCGCTGCCCGAGTTGAGGCGATGGAGCCGCACCTGCGAGACAAAGCCCTCTTTGCTCTGCTCGGCTAGCTGCGTCAGGTCCACGTACACGTCGTCGGCGTTGCTGCCAGGGCCGTTGTTGCTGGGCATCGACGCGTTGGGGTGGAAAGTGGACGAGCGCAGGCGGGCCTTCACATGGGGAGGAGGGCCACTTACCGACTGGTGCAGCTTGAACACGGACGTGCTCTTGTCGCCAGGCTGGCAGCCAAGCTGGAGGTCCTGCGCGATCTCGGCTAGAAGCTGCTTGTCCTCGTGGCTAAAGTAGTCTGGGAACATGATGATACTGGCGTCTGGGCTGTCGATGAACTCGACTAGCTCCTCGTACAGCGACGCTCGCTTGGCTTCATACTCGCTGTCCCAACGATTCAGCTGCGAGGTGCAGAATGGCGCTGTCGAGGTCGTCGCCGCGTGGCGGAGCGTGCTTTGCTTCTCGCATGGCAGCGTTGACTCGCCACAGTTGTTGCTGCTGCCATCTTCTGGCTTCTTTGCAACGTCCCAGCCGCTCTCCGAGTCCCAGTCACTCACGCTCTCGTCTCGTTCACTCACTTGCTCGTCCTCTACTCCCGCATCCGCCTCGTCGTGTTGCTGCGGAGGCTGACTGACCTGTCGAATGGACGCTGGCCGACTCGTCCTCGTGTCGATCTCCTCCCCCAGACACTCATTGTTGCTGCCGCCGCTGGTGCTCCTGCCCACCAGCGCGCCGCCACGAAGTGACAGAGGAGATTGTGCCGCCGTCGGCCACCGAGACGCGGCCGACCGCCACAACAAACCGCGCGATAGCGGAGCTGTATGGGCACTAGAAGCCTTCGCTCGCGACGAGAGGAAGTCCATCAGCGCGCGGGGCTTCCTCGCCGGCAGAACGGCGGCGCTTGCCGAGCGCTTCGACCCCGACGTGACCATGGCGCGTCAGGCGAGCCGAGGCCGTGAGCAGAGGTAGGCGTCTCGAGGTCTTGAGGAGCCCAGAAGCAGCGGCCAGTCCTATCTAAGGACCTTTGTCGCTCCGCCTGCGGCGCCGAGAGACCCCACCTTGGTCCCTGATATCTCTCACGGTTGTTCAACTGGGAGCCTTGAAGATCCTGCGAGGATCCTGCGAGGAAGACCGACCGACCGGCCGGATGGGCGGGGATGGGGAGGGTCGTAGCACCGCAGCGGGGCCCACTCACGGCGGCTCACAGTCTGTCTCGCGGTGGCTCCGGACGCGACGACCTCCGCGAACGATGGCGGGCGCGCCTCCCCTCTGACCCGGCTTGCCCCTCCCGGGACCGCGCCACTCCGCTCTTGGCCGCCCCAACGCTTCCTCTGCGCCTGCTATTCGCCTCTGCTCGCTCCTGGGGCGCAGACCCCAGCCAGATCTTACCCAAGTGATCTTTCCGGCCGCTCCCCCACCCACCCAGCGGATCTATTCGCGCTCGCCCTGGAGACTGGACGCTGCCGCTTTTTGCTGCTGGGACGAGAAGTGTCGCGAAACGTCATTCTCCGCGGCTATTCATAGTGCGCGCGGGTCTGGTCAAGCTCGCGGAGACGCCCTGATGCGCCGCGGAGGAACCTTTGAGCCCTTCCTTCTCGACCCCGCGACGAAACGCGGGTTCATTGGCGTGCGTCAGGGTGAGAAGCCCGTCTGGTTGAAGCAACCGGTTCAATTATAGGACTGGTAGGGCTTGAGCGCAAGCGAGGGCTATCCCTTTTGCGCTATAGAGCGCACGGTGCGCGCTGCATCCACAGCCGACGCATACCGAGCGCGCCAGGTGGCACGAGTGCGCCGCTTCAAGATCCATTGATTCGTTCAACAGATCAATCGGAATTCATACATGATCGAAACCCTTGTATAGAGGATTGGAGGTGCTCCAGTTCGTCGCCTGTCGCGCTGTCGTCAAGCTCGGCCGGCTTCGTCCTTGTTCTCTTGGTCCCCGAGTCCTTTTTATCTTGATGTTTGTATTGCACGGTAGAGTCGCGTGACCAACCGCCCCCTACAATTGGCACGCGCTTTTCGTTCCGACGAAACTCTCCAAAAAACTTGCGGCCGCCCCTTTTGAGCGGAACAATTCCTCTCGAGCATCATCGACGCGGCGGTAACTGACAGTCGCTTGTTCTTCCGACACCCGCGTCGCGCCCATTGCGCGCCGCTCCGGCTTGTCCTACCGCATCCAGCGCCCAAGTAGCAGGGGGGAGGGAGGCCCGCCATCTACCTCTCTACTGGCGTCTTTGTATCATCCTCCCTAGCGTCAGTAACCCAGGAGGACACCCCACTCGGAGTGCTACGCCTCGGAAAAGAACACACACACAGAGAAACACACGCACAAGACTGGGGGATGACGCCGACGAGCAGCGCGGGCAGCGCGGCGAGCGTGTGGAGCAGCGCGGTGGGCGGCGCGGGCTGGGGGAGCGCGCGCGTGGCGACGCTGCAGCAGCTGAGCGGCTTTGGCATGCGCAACCTATCGCTGCATGGCACGGGCGCCGGCTGCCTGCTCAACGTGTACTTCAAGCTCGGTACGTCGCTCGGTCCGGCACCTGTACGTACTGCAAAGGGCGCTTTGGAGACTGACGCGGAACACGTCTGTCTGCATACTCTGCGTGCAGTGGTGGACGGACACGTCGTGTACGTGAGCGAGGTGGCGCGCAGCACGCTCAACCCGGTGTGGGTGCCGTTCCAGTCGGAGGGCGACCTGCTGGACGACCCGCCGGCGGCTTGGGCGACGGGCGAGGGCAGCGACGCGGCGCCGTGCGTGCAGCAGCTGCTGTCGAGCGGCTCGGCCTTCGTGGTCGCGGTCGTGCGCGTCAAGGAGCGGCGCGCCAAGCGCCGGCCGCGCTGCAAGTCACGCTCGCTCAGCCGCGGTATCGTGGCGTTTGACAGCGACGACGACAGCTGGCAGCCGAGCAACAACTCGCGGTCGTTCGCGGACGCGCGCGGCGGCGCGTTCGGCGACGAGGACGACGCGGACGACGCGGACGAGGACGTCGGGAGCAGCACGATCGACAGCTCGACGTCCCGCGCCACGTCGGCGGGCCAGCCGCCGTCTGCTGCGGTGCGGAGAGCGCGCGACGGAGAGGAGGAGGACGCGCGGCCGCAAGCCGAGGACGAGGAGGAGATCCTGCGTATGGCCTTCAGCGTGCGCGAGCTCGAGCCGCTGCCCGTGCCCATCACGGACATCCTCAACCTGCCGCTCAACACGTGCCTCTTCGAGTTCGCCGGGCGCACGTTCGTGCACCGCGACGTGATCGAGGTGCTCGCCGAGACGGGCGTCATCTCGGCCAAGCACTCGCGGCGGAAGGGCTCGGCCATCCAGCTCAAGGAGTACTCGCTGCACGACGGCGTGGACCACCTCGAGGAGGTGCTGGCCGTGCGCGCGCGCATCGCCGAGCGCGTCAAGCTCAACGACCGGCTGCAGGACCAGATCCGAGCCAAGCTTGCCGCCGCCCAACGGCGCGTCACGCGCGACCAGCAGCGCGCTCAGCTGGAGGAGCGCGTGCGCTCGGCGCGGGCCCAAGTTTCGACCAAGCGCGCGGTGCTCGAGCGGCTGCGCACCGTCATGCAGGACGAGCGCAAGACGTTCGAGACGGACATCCACATCCCCAAGGCGTTGCTGAGCACCATGCAGATGAGCATGCGGTACAAGGACGAGAAGCAGGGCATTCTGGAGAGACGCTGCGAGGTGCTGCGCGCGGCACAGAAGATCCGGTCGCGCCAGGCCGCCCTGGTGCAGCAGCTCAACGCCGTCTACCCCATCGAGTACGTGGCGTCGGGCGAGTACAGCATCCGAGGCATCCGGCTGGCCAACTCGGACCTGTCGGGCGGCGGCGCCAAGGTCGACGAGGAGCAGGTCTCGACCGCGCTCGGGTACATTGCGCACCTCGTCTTCATGCTGAGCAAGTACCTGCACGTGAACCTGCGGTACCGCGTCGTGCCGTACTCGTCGCGCTCGTACCTCAAGGACGAGATCAACGATGCGCAGGGTGATTACCCGCTCTACCGCAAGGGCGTTGAGCGCGACCGCCACGAAAAGGCCATCCACTACCTCAAGAAGAACGTCGAACAGGTGCGTACGGGAGCAGGTGGTTATGGTGCCTCGTGTGGACCTTTGCTCGTTGAAGGACTGACCTGTCGGTGCATCTACCCTGCAGCTCATGTTTGCGCGAAGCCTGGACCCGACGCAGGGCGCGCCCATCTTGGCGCGGCTCAAGACGCTCATCGACGCCGAGGTCTCGTGGCTCGCCAACGAGCGCAGCCTGTCCTCGAACGCCGGCGTCCTTGTGCCCCGGTAACGCCTCCGCTCTGTTTTGCAATGATGTTGACCCTTTTTGATTGTGTATGACTGGTCGAATGAATCGGATGAGACGCTAACGTGGACGCACGAGCCGCATTAAACTGTTCCCTCTCTGTTTTTCACTGCTCCAACCTGCAGTCACAACACTGCCTAGTTGGTCCAGTAATTCGCCGTGGGGGTAGACGCGTCCCACGAGTGAGGGGAGTCCCAGCCAAATTGACCTCGCGATACCACCCGGGCTGTCGGCAGTGCGAGGTTCTTCAGCGTCCCGCCGCGTGCGCCGTGGCAATTTCCGAGCCGCCCCGCAGCAGGTCACCCAGCGGGTCGATCGCCCCGGTGTCGAAGATGAGCACGCTCGTGTGCGCGTCGTACGAGAGCGCTCTCAGCGCCCTCAGCCGCGTTTCCCTGCTGGCGGCGCATCCCGAAGCGCACGAGGGGCACGAGCGGGTCGATGGCGGCAGCCTCCGCGATGCGCACGTCGACATATGGGCTCTCAGCGTGCTCCTTCAGCGCTACTGCCGCGCTCTCTTTCTGCGCAGCGGTGCCACCGCGACTCAGTGCCACCAGTGGAGCGATCGCACTAGCCGCGGCAATGGACGCCCCGCCCCGTGCGTCGAGCTGGCTGCGAGGCTCACGAGCGTCTCAGCCGCGCGCTCTTTCTGGACACTCGAGCCGATGGACACGAGTCCCACAAGCGGCTTGATGGCGCCGGCGACAGGGATGGAGACTTTGCTGTCAGCGCTCACGGTGAGAGGGATCCGCGCGCTCACCGCGTCGTCTTGCTGACCGCCAGTACCGTCCCGCAGCAAAGCGGCCAAAGCGTGTTCTTGCTGGCGATCCGAGCCACGACGCGCCAAGTCCACCAGGACCCGAACACCGCCCGCTGCATCAATCGCCACGCAGCACAGCGTGTCGGCAGCCAAGTTTCCCAACGCCCCTGCCGCGTTGGCCTTCCCGTCGTCCGAGCCATCGAGAGCCTACGCCACCAGTGCGTCCAGAGCGCCAGCTTCAGCGATAGACGCCGCGTTGCGCGGGTCGACGGCTAGCGGCATGCTGGCGGCAGCCGCCGTCGCCTTTTGTGCCTCGGAGCCTTCGCGCATGATCGACACGACGGCGCTGATGGCGCCCACTGCAGGGATCGAGACTTAGTGCTGTGCGATCCGCGCCAGATGCCTCAGCTTGCGGAGCGCGTCCATCTTTTGGTGCCTGGAACCGTTCTTCAGCATTGAAACCAGCGCTCCACGCTGTCAACCGCCGCAGCAATGGAGGGAGGATCGATCGGTGGCTGACTGCGAGGCGTGTCGGTCATCGACATGGACAACCCACGCTCAAGCTGCGTCTGGAACCTCTTCATGCAGTCCCGTCCGTAGTCGACCGCCGGGGCTGCTCGACGACTAGCCACTCATCTTCAGTAACAAACTTGGGGCGAGCCACCGGGAGTTCCCGACAGCCAGTGGCCTTGCTAGAGGCCTCACGCGGAGTCTGAGCCTGAGCCGGTGGCGCTACCAGCCGCAATGTGTCTACGACCAGCAGTCCCAGTGCGTAGACGTCACATCCCCAAGTCTGGGCGTCCTCTCTGCTCTGGCTGTCGACCAGTCCGACGTTGAGCACCACGGTCCCGGCCTCAAACCGTGAGCAGAAGTCGTCGTCCGCGTCCAAGCGCTCGAACGACTGCGCTTGCTCGTGGAGGTACCGCAGCATACACCGCGCTCCAGCCTGAACCATCGGCTGGCGTCCACCACCAGCCGCTCCTGGTCGCCATGAGTCGGCACGAGCACGTCGAAGCCTGCGCGGACGTCGACGAGCGGCGCGAACCACCGCTTTTTAATTAGCCACCGCTTGCGCCCCGCACGGCTCGCCCACGGCGTCTAACACGTCGTTCAGCGCCTCCAAGCGACGCACGAAGCGCCCCGTGTGTGCGAGCCGCTCAAGCTGCGACGGCAGCCGCTCGAGCGCTCGTAGGTTGCCACACAGGCGCTCGACTCATAGGAGGTGGTCGAGCAGCGCCGGCTCTGCTTCAAGAGTCTCTTTGGCCTAATGGAGGCTGTGTGGTCGCCGAGGCGCTCGACCGTCCGCGAGTCGTCTGGCCAGTCAAGCGACCAGCGGTCGGCACCTGCGATGAGGTTCATGCTGCGCCTGCGGATCGGGAATGATGCGTATTGGAGGAGGGCAATCAATGGCACGGTGCTATTAGTGATGGCTCTGATGGCGGGGAGTGTGCCATGTTGAAGCCCAATGTGGTTCACAAACCCAAAATGAAAAATCACAGAGTGGCCACGACGTCAACGGGACTGTCTTGTCATAAGCATTGAGTTCATCAATATCGTCTATCGTGAGGCCTGACTACCGTAGTGTATTTGCATCTGGACGCGCAAATCGGAGCGCCCATGCACTACATGGGTGCAATACTGCAAGCTAGCCGTACCTGCAAATCCCTGGGTTTTGTAATACTACAGCCTTCTAATCATGTCACATGCCTTACAACCACAAGTCATTTCGAATAGCCACAAGTTTCTAAAGTCAAGGTGATTTCATGGGTACACTTCTATCAATGGGGGGTTTCCACATCCTTTTAAGGACCTAGTGACGCGGCTTATCAAATGACCGCGCGCGCGGACCGCTGGTCGCTCGACTGGCCCGAGGAATCGCGCACGGCCGACCGCCTCGGCGACCACGCGGCCGCGCGCTACCGGCACTTCCGGCGGTTCGTCGAGCGCCTGGACGACGAGCGCCTCGACTACGCGCTGTTCGGGCTGCTGCTGAGCGCCGAGAGCATGCGCGACGAGCTGCGCGCGTACGAGGAGCAGCGCTCGGCGCTTGGGCGGCTGGCGCAGACCGGGCACTTTGTGCGCCAGCTGCGGCGCCTGCATGGCGTGCTGGACGCGGTCGGCGCGTCGTACGGAATGGCCGAGCCCGAGGCGCTGAGTCAGTGGGAGGCCGCTCTCGAGGAGGAGCGCACGGCTCGTGTGGAAAGCTTCAAGGCCGTCTTAGACGGCTTCCACGACTCGCGGGCGGGACGCGACGGAGTTTGGGACGAGCTCAAGACGGAGAGGCAGCAGGAGGAGGTGCTGACGCTCCTCGTGAGCGCGGTGCGCAAGTACAGCCGCCGCGCAGTGGCTCTACCGGAGAAAGTCGGCGGCACGAACGCCATGATGGAGGGCGGCGCCGAGGTGGCTCGTGTACTGACGCCTCAAGAGATCTGGACCATGCAGTACGCGTTCCACCTCGTTGCCGAGCGCTGCAACGTGGTGGTGATGGCGTTGCCCGAGTGGTTTACTCCGTCGTTCGAGTACAGCAGCATGTTTGGGCTGTCGAGGTGGGGGAACGAGCTGTTGGAGCCGGAAGGCTCCGACCGGACGCGGTTCATCCAGCAGGCGAGCATCTGGTCGCAGCTAAATCACCCGCACGTGGCCAAGTTCCTCGGCGCGTGCCACGTCGGCGACAAACCGTGCATCGTCCACGAAAAGGTCAAGTCTTTAAGGGAGTGCGCGCTAGAAGCAACCGATGACCAGCTAGTGTGGCGCCTTTTCTACCAAGTGGCGCTCGGGCTCCAGTATCTTCATGAGCGCGGGCTCACGTGCAGGCGCCTGAATGAGAGCAACGTGTATCGCGCACACTACGAGCAGAAGGCGGTGCTGCTTGGCGGCAACCTTGTCGAGTTGGAAGACCAGTCAGGTGCTGGGGCAGGTGCTGAGGGCAAATATGGGGTCCCAACCAGCCAACAACTCGTCTCGTCCAGTATCCACGCACTGGGCGCTCTCATTGTGGACGTGTTGCGTACGATGGCCGAGGGACGCGGTTCAGACGACGGAAGCAACCGCGAAAACTCCTCACGGTACACCGAAATCCCAGTGACACGGCCCTACTTCGTCAAAATGGATGAGTGGGAAGTCCTGAAGCGCATCCGATCGGTCGCCACGAGCCCCACTGGCGTCATGCTGCACGTGCTCGGTTGCATGGCCGACTTTGTCGGCGTCGGGCAATCGGACGGACTCGTGGATTTCGACTTTCAAGACCCCCAAGTCTCCGCGGACGGAACGATCGACATTGACACGATCGTGCTGCGTATCGAACTTGCGACTGTCGCGGAGGTGATGGCGCAGTGCGCAGCGCTATCTCGATCAAACGATCTGACGGAGCAAGTGAATTCGAGGCTTCAAGATGTTAAAACCCAGATCCAAGCCATCGCAGCGGTGCACCAAGGCGAACGTGATGTAAGAAGGATGGTTGATCGGTTCGTGACCGTGCTGGTTCGCTTCCTCAAGCTCCTGCGGTCAAAGGCTCGGCCGGGTTTCTCGACCTCGATGTTGCAATTCGATGCATCGTATGCGTCCTTCGCGTTGATGACAGTCGATGCCACTTCGCCAGCTTCAACTTCGTACGGCCCTACGCGCGTGTTCACCCTGCACATGGACATTGACCGATTAATGCGGGAGCACGATCTGGACAAGTCCGATGCCACGCACGAGTGGGTGCCTCGGTGGACCGCACGGTGTTTTCAGATGCAGTCAATGTCGCTGGGTGCGGTGGCTGGCGTGTCAACGACACCAAAGCAACTCGTTGGGGAGATATCTAGTCGTGCAGCAAGCCAAGTGGATAACAAGACGAATGGTGCAGGGACAGCGTGCCAGCCTCAAGGTGGCCACAGCTTGGCACTCACGCGGCTGCGTGTCTCGGCGGGAACGGTCCGACGATTTAGACTTGCGAGGTGGTTCGTACCGCCCGCGGAAGTTGACATTTCTTCCGGAAAAGAGCTCGGTCGAGGCTCGTTCGGGTCCGTTCACTCTGGCAAGTGGTTCGACACGCCAGTCATCGTCAAGCGCGTGTTCATCGACGCAGCGCGCCAGAAGACGATCCTCGCGCAATTCCGCCACGAAGCTGATGTGTGGTTCCAACTCAACCACATCAACGTGGTCAAGATGTACGGTGCGTGCGACGTCGGCGACCCGTTCTTCCTGTGCGAGTTCGCGAGCGGCGGCAACATCGACGCGTACCTGCGGTCGAGAGGTCGAGAGCCGTCTTTGATCTGGTACAGTCTGCTCAACGCAGCGATTGGCCTGCAGTACTTGCACGAGAACGGTGTGGTGCACGGCGACCTGAAGGCCAACAACATCCTGGTTGGGGCGGACAGCGTCGTCAAGCTGGCGGACTTTAGGCTGAGCACGTCGACTCGCGGGAGTCAAGTTGGTGCTCACACCGGCGGCGCGCTTGGCGCCTATCGATGGAAGGCGCCCGAGTGTCTGATGGGCGAGTCGGCAACGACCGCGTCGGACGTGTATTCGTTCGCGATGGTGATCATTGAGCTGGTGAGCAATGCCGTTCCCTGGGGTCCCCAGCTCGATGATGCCGTCGTGAAGTATCGCGCGACTCGTGGAGAGCTGCCGCTGCAACCTGCGGAGATAGCGGACGCAGAATGGCGCCTGATCCAGCGCATGTGTGCTCGAGACCCATCGGAGCGGGCGACGATTGATGCGGTGGTCGTGCACTTGACGGCACTCCTGGAGCAGCTCGACTTGCATACGGTGCGCACATCCGCTGGAGTCGCGGCGCCGAAGCGCTAGTTCAAGAGCCGCATCGTGTCGCGCGGTGGCGCGTTGCTGAGTCTGATGGACGTGGCGAAGCGGGGCAACGCACGACTGTCCATGCTGGCTGGAGAGCACTTGCTGGCGATCCATCTGAACCGAGACGTGCCGTCAGCCGAATGCGAGATCGAAGCGGTGGTGGACATGCTCGAAAGTGAGACGGACGCAGGCAAGGCGTGGGCTGCGGAGGCGATCGCGAGCATTTCGTGGGAGCTCGACGCGAACCGCTCGCTTGTGCGAGCATCCAACGGCATTGAGCCGTTGGTATCGCTGTTGCGCGACGGCACTGGAGTCCAAAAGGAGAACGCGGCGCGAGCGTTGATGCGTCTCGCCGCAAACGCCGACAACAAGGTCGCGATCGCAGCTGCCGGTGCGATCGCGCTACTGGTGGACATGGTGCGCGATGGGACGAGCGCGCAGAAGGAGAAGGCAGCCGGCTCGTTGAGCAATCTCGCTGACAACGACGACAACCGGGCGGCGATCGTGGCTGCCGGCGCGCTCGGCCCCTTGGTCGATATGGTGCGCCAAGGCACCGAGGACGAGAAGGCGAGTGCTGCGTGCGCGCTGAGGAATCTCACAGTCGACGGAGAGAACGCGGAGGAGATCGCGGCGGCCGGCGCAATTCCTGCTTTGGTCAAGCTGGTGGAGGAAGGCACGGAGGTTCAGAAGGACAGGGCGGCGCCAGCGCTACTGAACCTGGCCGAAGACCGTGACAGCAAGGTGCGTATTACTGCTGCCGGCGCCATTCCCCCACTTGTCAAGCTGCTGCGGGGTGGCTCGAACGTACAGAAGAACGCCGCGGTGCGGACGCTGCGGAGCCTGTCACACTACGAAGAAGCCAAGGCACTGATCGCTCAAGCTGACTTCGCCGACTCGCTGTCGAATTCGAATTGGACCGACGGGATCGGGCTCGCAGCGAGCGAGTTGGGTGAGATGTTGGTCGCCAAAGTGGACCAGTCGGAAGGTGTCGACCCGTAGTGGAGGGAAGATGCTTGAAGCGAGCAGCTGCGGCGATAGTCCGCGACGCAGATCACTTAACAAAGCGGCCTAGAAGCGAACTCAATGGGTCTGAACAGGACAGGGCACTCGACAGTTCTCCAACAACGAACGAACATGTCTACCCCACCGACATACCCGAGAATACTTGACCTCATTATGGTGGCGGCTCCTATGATGGTGGCCAACGTTCCCTGTCAAATTCAAACGCTCAAATTCAAACTGCTAGATGTCCAGTTCAACATTTTAACCAATACTATTCATTTATCAGTGCTATTCCAACCAATCATAACAATTAGATCTGTGCACAGATCCGCGCCAAACTTTTATTTGAAAAACAAACAAGCATCGCGAGTGCTTTGCCCTCCTCATTAGAACTTAACTACAAACAGTAGCAATGGCGTCGGCGGCGCCTCGGCGCCTGCGGCCGTTCGCGCGCTTCGACGACGCGCTGCAGGACAGCGACCAGACCATCTCGGCCGTGCCGCGTCTACTGCGGGGGGCGCGCCCGGGATCCGCCGCCGCCGCGTCCTCAGGCGCGCGAGAGAGCTCGCGGCTGTCGGCCGGCGGACGGCGGCGGCCGCTCCAAGAGTCGGCCTTCTTTCTGGAGACGACGGACGATGACGAGCGCTCACTCGCGCAGGGAGGAGCGCCGCAGACGCTCGAGAACACGTGCGCACTGTACTCAGCTCCATCGCACTCTATGCGATGCAAGAGAGAGAGTACTGACACTGTAGGATGATGATGCCGTTCACCATAGTCCGTCGCTGGCAGCGTCCGCGCCTGTGCCCTCAGCTCGCGACCAGCGCACTCGACGGACGTACGAAGCGGCGCCCAGCTCTCGACGGGACAGTTGCGCGCGCCCGTACCCTCGCGTCCACATTGGCGCGATCGACTTCCCGGTCACGCGATCCGTGCTGTGGTACGAACCGCTCGCTCCTTGCCATCAAACCGGCCGGCTGTGAAGCCTATACTGACGATCCATGGGCGGTGGCTTGCAGGGACCGGAGAGTGCTGGCCGAGCCTGCCGTCGTCTCCTCCTCGCAGGTGCTCCCGCGGTTCCTCCTGACGGCGGCGGCCGCCAAAGCGCTATACAGTCGCCACCAGCAAGCGGCCGCTGCTGGGCGGTCGAGTACTAGTACTAGTAGTACGCCCGCGTGCTTTGTCCAAGGGGAGCCCATCATCCCGAGCCAAAGGAGGCTGAAGCTTGTCCACGTGACGAGCGACAAGGTACTGTAGACCCAAGGCAGCGCGTTCCGGCGGACTTTTCAGTGGCGTGGGCGCTAATGACCGATCGCTGTGTTGTCTGCTGGCAGGGCGACGCCCGCTGTCCTCCCGGCGGGTGGTGGATCCCAGTGTACTTCATGGACGGACCAGACCCGAGCTTTCCAAAGGTACATACCGGCACGCACTGCTAGCTCACTATATGGTCGGTACGAGCCTGTAGTAACGGTGTGCATGGTTGGTTGAATCACCACAGGAAGAGTACGTCTCCGCTATCAAAACGGCGCAGCATGCGTACGCGGACGAATACTGCGATACTTTGGCGTCTCGACTGCAGGTATGCGTGTGTACGCACTCGATGCATCTCACACCCTACGCCTCGCTGACACGTTCATCCTCTCACCTTGCCCATCCCTCGCCATGTTCAGCCACGGCTCGTGGTCTCCTCCTCGTCCGAGCACGCCGCGCAGCTCGACTTCCAGATCGAGTTCCCGTTCTCGCCGCTGCTACTCCAGTTCTCGCTGATCCGCAACCTGCCGCTGCTCATGACCCCGCTCGCTGCGAGCCTCGCACGGCATGAGTTCGGTTCGGGCAATGACGCGCGGCGGTTCGGGTACATGACGCTGGACCGCACGCGGAAAGCCGTACCGCTGCTCAAGGTCGACCCGCTCGTCTTCCAGCAGCCGATCGTCGGCCTGTGGGTCTATGGCGTCGACATGGAGGAGGAGTGGGACAACGAGAGCGCGAGGGCCCAGCTGGCGGACCCGTACCTGTACTTCGCGTGCCTCAACTACCTCACCGCGCGGTCCATCAAAGAGCGCGTCCAGCTCGCCGCCAACACATTCCTAGTCGCGCTCTACCCGTCGACTGACACGGTCAACGGGCGCGCAGTCAGTCCACTGCCGCGGTTCTTCGAGTGCAGTCTCTCGGAGCACGTGCGGCTCGACGAGTTCCTGCCGATGGAGCTGTACGCACACCGCCGCTCGTGCTTCGCGGGTTTGTCGCGCTTCTCGTCGGACGTTGAATTGGCGCCGGTCCCAACATCAAACGCTGCATGGGAAAGCGCCAAGCGCCAGCTCGACATCCCCGTCATCCCGCGCCAGCCAAGATCAACGACAGAACCGGAGCATTTGCCAACCGGGAACGTGCAGCTAGTGCCCAATTCATCACGCCAAACCCAGCGAGTCGACGAGTCAACTCGTCTCCAGAGTGGAGAGTTCCCGGGCGAGACCAACACATGTCGTGATCGTCCAGAACCCGTCAGCAGCAGATCAAGGTGAGCGGAACGCAATCCGTACCAAGTGGAATGGATGTCTTGATGCTAACCTTGCCGTGACTCATGTGTTTAGCTTCCGTCCATCAAGTTCGAGACTGTCAAGCGAAGGTGACGATCGTGCAAAGCAGGCGGGAGTTCACAACTTGGACGCGGAGCCGATGGCTACGGATGAAGCGCCAGCCCTCGACGTCTCCGACTTAAGCTCCAAGACCAACGAGTCTCTCAATGGAAGCGCAAAAGAGAGCCAAGTGCTGTCGCCGAAAACGACCACGGCGGATGGTGCTCAAGCCGGCAAGGGAACCCATCGACGCAGTCGACGCTTGAACTCTTCGGGAGGCTCGAGCTCCCATGGCCACGACCCGGACAGCTATCGCAGCTGCTGCAAGTCTCAGCAACTGCTCGCTATCCAGCACCAGCAGATCCTGGAGAACCAGCAGCGGCAGCTGCAGGGGATGCAGGAGCAGATCGCGCAGTTGCGTCGATTGCTAGAGGCGACTACCAAGACCAAGGCGGAGGCGGAGCGCTCGTTCAACCAAGCCGACGATCACGATGATGACAAAAGCGACGTGGCAGCGGATTCATATCAAGGACGTGGGGATAGCGACGCTGGCGATCGGCGGTGGAGCCACGTGGGATCCGAGATCTCGCGGCTGTCGGC
Source organism: Phytopythium mirpurense (assembly GCA_023338055.1). Classification (NCBI taxonomy): domain Eukaryota; phylum Oomycota; class Peronosporomycetes; order Pythiales; family Pythiaceae; genus Phytopythium; species Phytopythium mirpurense. The sequence goes on from JAADXZ010000010.1 coordinate 72,017, forward strand.
GTCTCTTCGCTCAATGCGTCGTGCTGTCGGCCCCGACAACGTGGATGACGACGCCAAGTCGGCGAGTGGTAGCTCGTTGAGCTCCCTGGAGCTCTCTTCGCTCAGCAACGGCTCGGTCGGCTCGGACGAGCTCTCCTCCCTGTCGTCGTCTCTGGCGCGCAGTAGTTTCCAACGAAGTGCGACAGAAAGCACTCGAGCAGGTCGGAAGTCAACGTCGACGAAGGTCGACGACGCGCTCGGCGACTCGAATGTGTCGTTCGCTTCGTCTCGGAGTGCCAGAAGCGTCATCCACGACGAGGCTCTTGCCGATATCAATGGGGACAACCACCCACCAAGCGGAGGTCACCAGCCAGTTATCGCCGAAGCACCAGGGAATGCCATGCCAGGTGCAGATGGAGATGAAGGAGGTGCTGGCCAGCAACATACCGTCGAAGCAGCTTCTGGCGCTCGAGAGAAAGAGCCACAAGGCGCGAGCGAGAGCGCGAACAGCATCAAGGTGTTGCAACCCGCTGAAAGCAGTGACGAGGACGAGGACGACGGGCCGTCAACGCGCGAGCGAGAGCATCAGCCGCCGCTCCTGCTCTTGCCGGACGCATACCTGAAGCAGAAGGGGCCTCTCCTCGACCACCACGGCGGCTGCTTCACGGCACCGACGCCCGACCTGCACAGCTTCTGCGTGCCGCGCATCCGGTTCGCCCTCGACGCCCACGACGGCAGCGCGGGGGCTTTCGCAGCCTCCGACTCGGATTCGGACGACGACCTGCGACTCATCGAGCAAAAGTACAGGCGGCTCATGGCGGCGTAGCCTCCAGAATCCAACCAGTTTCGTTCAGGACGCATCGACATGCTGGGATTTGAAGGGGGCGACGTTACGATGACGTCTTCATGTGATCGAGAGTAGCTCTCTCTCCGCCAGCGCGTCCGCGGCTCGGAGTGCTCGGTTCTCGAGCTCTAGCGCCGCGACGCGCCGCTCCAGCGAGCGGATGTGCTCGTCCTTGTCGCGCGCGGCTCGGTGAGCTGCTTCGAGCTTGACATACAGGTTATGGACAACCGCCTCGACCGTCGCGCGCTGTTCAACCCCGCTGCTGCTGCCGCTCTCGTTGCCGTCGGCTCCTTGGCGTTCGCGAGATGGCCTGCTACTCTTGTGGATCAGCTCAGGGCGTGGACTGCAGCGAGGAGGCGGGGGGTCCGAGGCAGTGAACGCGCGACCGAGCGCTCGGCAGCACAAGAGCTCCCGGCGGAGCCACCGGGTCGCTACCACGTTGCGCGCGAACCTGCCGAGAACCGCGCGCGCGTGTGCTTGAGAGACGACTCGGCTGCAGCAAGACCCTTCGAGCGGCAGGTGGATCGCCATGCAATCGCTGGTATTAGCTTCCATGTTCACCATGTCGGTGGCAGGCATCGTTTGCTGTGCGCGAGTTCGCAGATCGACTTGTACGGGGTTGTTGATCTGGTTCGCCCCAGGTGTGGAGCTAACAATAGCCAACGCTGCTCTGCTGTATTTCTGGAACTACGTTGTCAGCCATTGGGTAGGTCAGCTTGCACAGTGATTCCTCACAGTGGCTCACCTCACGGAACAGCCACAAGCGTCTCGGCTTCGGGGATGCCCGCTGCCGTCGCTTGCTCGCATGGGTTGGTCGCCTCGGACAGTCGCGGCGGGTTGACGAACACTAGGTGGTCGGCTGGGAAGGCGAACGCGGCGGCGGCGCCTCCCTTGGCGCCTTGGGACGGCAGCATGACGACGCGGAAGCGGTTCAGGTTATACACGCCAGGAGCCACGAAGCACGCGCTCATCCGGATCGACGTGCGTGCGGTCGGTGCGAACTGGTAGATCGTCTTTTTGGTCACGCCCGTCCAGAAGAAGTGCGGGGACGACGAGCGATGCGGAATCGCATTGCGAGAGAGCGGGACCGAGAACGGCAGGCCATGCCGAGCGCTTGCAGGCTTGAGGCCGCCCGCAAAGAGAGCGGCTGACGCGTTCTCTCCAGCAGGTGTCGGTGCTGCTTCTTCCGGATGCAGCAGCTCCACGATGAAGTCGATGGGCGGCGAGTCGATCGACGACGTGCTACTGATATGCATGACGAAGTCGAGCTGGGCAAAGTAGATGCCGTTGCTGCTGGCTGGCTGGAGCGAAATGCTGTCGGCGTACTCCAGCGACACGTTGAGCGTACACGACTGCGGCTGGAGCGGCGCGCGCACCTGGATCCCCGTGAAGTTGGTCTGGCCGACCGCCCGACGCTCACTGCCCGCGTCAGTGCTGCCGCATGCTGCAGACCAGACGAGAACGAGGTGTCCATCCACATTGCGCGCTGAGACGAGTGCTTCCTTGGTCGTTGGTTGCAACTGGACCATGGTATCGTTCGCTTCGCCACCGGGAGTCGAGCTGTCTTGGGTTGCCTTCAACGCCTTGTTCTCCCGGCGAACACTCTGGATGGAGCGGAGACCGCCACCATTGGGTCCAGCGCCACCCTTTGTATCCCCACCGGACCCATCGGCATCGCCAGCACTGGCAGCCTTCACCATGCCCAGCGCATGATCGAGACAGAGAAACTGTTCCAGCGGCAGCTTGGCGACGATCTCTTCCTGTCCGAACGAGCTGTCGGATGCCAACGACACCACCAGCGGCTGATAGTCTGACGCTGTCGAAGCTTCGCGTGGCTTCAAGCGGAAGTAACTTGTGCTCGCTTCTTGATACCGGAGGCGAGCAGCGTCGGGCATGATACCTCCCATCGTCGACAGCTTCGGTGCAGCAAACTTCTCGACGGTCCAGTACTTGCTCACGCAGAGCAATTGTTCCAGCTGCACAGAGTTGCTGGACATCCCAGAGGCGTCCATGCCGTCGGTACGCTGATTCGCCACGCTAACGCCGAGAATGAACTCGCCGTTGCGCGCCAGACTAGGTTCGACACTGTACGCGACGTCCAAGCACGGCAAGACGTTCAACGCCACTTTGACCTTCACGACGCGCTTCAACGGAGACGACGCCATCGACCTCGACTCAGTCATACCGGCATTGCCCGCCGTCGGACCGCTGTACTGGAACAGCAGCGGAGCTTGCTGCCGCCCACTCGTCATTGCACGCGCCCAAAGCGTAAACACCTTCTTCTCGCCTGGCTGCAAGGTTACCGCGCTCAAGTCAACGACTTGTCCGCTGGCACCGATGTAACCGGCATGTTCGTAGCCGATAGGAGGAGCGTCGGGAGACGAGACGGATGCACAAAGCATGAGCGCTTTGCTGCTGCACTGCAAGCCCGTCACCGCCGCCGAGCCAGCGTTGACAACTGCCACGCGCATCTCCACCACCTCTCCAACAAACACGTCGCTCGAGTTGCAATCGATCTCGACACCAAGCCAGGGCATCTCGCCCACCACGTTCGCAATGAGACTCGTGTTCGGAGCCCGAGCTCGCGCTTCCTTGTGCGCGCGCGTGTCTTGCAGAAGAGGGCCGGGGATGTCGAACGCGTGCTCGCCATGAACGTCACCACCACAAATGGACCACTGGACGCCAACGATCGTGAGCTTCCCTGGAACCTTCGGGCAAATGGCCAGACGAACGCGTTCCTCGCTAACTGGCAGCAGCTGGAGGTTGACACTGGCGACTGCGACGCGCTCCGAGCCAACAGCTTCTACAGCGCCCTCTGCGTTTTCGTCATTGCCATCGGCGCGTTTCTTGGGCTCCGGGATGGTGACAACGTCGCCTCCGTCAAGAGGCTCAAACTTGCCAAAGAGATGGATGCCCTCGACATCGACCGCACACGAGAGCGCATTTTTCATGACGAACTCGACGTAAATCTGCTCCCCGAGTGCGTAGTTAACCGGCACTTTCACCGCGTTGCGCTTGTTTCGGTACGGCGCCGCGTAGAAATGAGCCGGCGCGAACCAACGAGTTGCGCTCTTGTCTGGATTGGAGACCGTGTCGTTCGACGTGGCGTACTGGTGCAGCCGATTCTGCTTGTCGACGAGCTCCTCAAGCTGCTTCCACGTATCCGCGTCGCTCTCGTTTCCATCGATCGATCGGTCGATACCGACCGCATTCCCCGGCGCAAACACGACGGTCGACTTGTCGTCCAGCTCGGGCATACGCAAGTCCTTCACCAAGAGTTTGTTCTCGCCTCGTTCGTCTTGGAAAACCGACACGGTGCCGCTTCGGATTGAATTCGAAGCGCCGTCCGACGTCGCTGTCAGCAGGATCTCCTTGACGATAAGCCCGAACTCGTACAAAAGCGCTTCTTGCTGACTTGCCGAGTTACGGCCGGTCCCAATCAGCTTCAAGAACAAATTGATGGACGCCATCGGGTCGTTCAGGCGATTCGCTTGCTGCGCTAGCGTGAAGTTGATGTGGTCTTCCACCTGAAACCAGCCGCTGCAGTCGTAGATGGCACGCGCAAGGGAGTAGCACCTCGCCGAGTGCGGGCTGTGTCCAAGCGAATCATAAATGTGACCAGCCATCACCATCCGGAAGCCGTACTTGCGGAATTTTGGCTGCCGGGCGTGAAGGTCACACAACGCAGCGCGCTCCATCAGCACGGCCGAGCAAATCCCTTGCTCCATTGTCGATCCTCGAATCAGCGCGGCCGACGCGTTGTCCATATAGTCGGTGAACAGACCCATGTGGCTGAGTGCGTTGTAGATCTCGCCGGCGATGACTGCCGTCCGAACGGCAAGGCGGGACGCGACCAGGTTATTGACTTTCGCGTACACCGCGTTCGCCGAGTCGAGCGCATTGGTGATCTGCATTGGGGAGCCGCGGTTCAGGAGCAGGCACAGCGCAATCATCTCATTCGCGTTGGCGCAGTGGAAGAGTGACTTGTCTGACTTGAAGTCGTCCCGCGCAAGCCGGTACATTTGCAGCGCCAGCTCGTAATCACGCACAAGGAACGCTGTGTCTGCAAGCAGTCGCGTCTGAGCCTCGATAGAGTCGTAGCGATAGGCGATCGCTCCGTTGCCTCCAGCGCCACCATTGCCGTTCAAGCTGTTCGGGCGCGACAAGTCCTTCGGCTTCCGCAGCCAAGACTTGAAGACGTTCTTGACGCCCTTCTTCATGGCTGATACAATATCGTTCAGCTGGAAAATGCGCGACTCCATCGCAGACAGTACGAATCGAAGCCCGAAGTCCCGCACAAACGCGTGAAGTCCAGCGATGTCCTTCTCCGAAAGGGACGATCCGAAATAACCGACTGTATCCGATGACATGCTGGTCTCAGCCGCTGGGAAAAGTGCAGGGCGAACGTAAGGGTGTGCAGACCAGATGGCCGAGATTGCCGCGGCAGTTGCTGGATCTGGCGGCGCGTTCATGATCGAGTTCACGCGGACGACAGCCCCCGTGCCCTCCGCGATATTGAGGCTGCGCAGTATGGCCTCTGGGTCAATTGACGTGCCCTCCGTCTCGCTAGCGTCGTGCAGCACTACGTAGAACTTGGGCACGAGCGCTGGGTCGTACAGTCCCTGCATGAACGGCGGCGGCAGGTTCTGGGGCGACGCGAGCTCTTGGAAGCTCTGGCGTGGGTTGGCGTCGGTGGAGGACACAACGACTAGCATCGCGGCGGGGTGGCACATCATGCTGGCCTCTTCGCATCGAAACGTGTCCATCAGCGTGAGCTTGAACTCGCGGTACCACGAGAACGGCTCGCTGTTGTCCGTCTCCGCGCCGATCGCGCGCAAGTAGACTGGCACGTCCTCGACAGTCTTGACGTGCGGGATCTGCAGATCGACGACGGTCCCGCCCTTGGGCGGATGACGCGCTACACTCTCGTTCAGGTGCCGCGTCGCATCGGCAATGGGCAGCGTACCGAACTGACGCGCCGGCAGGAAGCGGTAGTTGAACGACGTCAGGCGGATCGCGTGCGAGACCGAGCGCACCGGGACATCCACTTCCGAGAGCGCCGCGAACCCGTTCAACAAGTCGGCGAAGGACAGCGCGTTCTTCTGCGCGATACGGTCCACCTCGGGGGTCGAGAACGTGAGCACCACGGGCGCGAACGCCTCCTGGACCCAGCGCTCGATCGCGTCCATGCTTGAATCGCTGGCCGCGCAGACTACGACACCTACGTCAGGGTTTGTTAGAGCCAACGGTTCCGAATGATTACGCCTTGTGGAGGGTGGGGGGAGCCCACTGCATACGACTCCACTCGATCAAGGACTTGGATCGTCGTACAGTAACCCTCACCCACCACCCTACTACATACAGCGACATGGAGATGACCACGCGTACCTTGCGCAGCGGATGTAGGCGCTTCGGATCGCTAGGAAGTGGCGGAGACCTCGGGCGCGCGACGACGCACTTTCTCGATGGGAAGCTTCCGTGTATCATGGTCGGAGAGGGGGTGATAACCTCTTTAGAATTGAATCCACATGCGGCTCTGGTAGCCTCTATAATCGGATTGATTAGTTAGCTTGTGAATGATTATTTTTATAAAGGTATTTGTGGGTACGCATGTGGGTACACTTAGCTGTACCTGACTTTTAAATGCTCGTAACCCTCTCTCAATGCAACCACAGAATGATGGTCAATAAAAAGATACGACCGCGATTGCGCTGAAGAATATGTTAGATCCTCTCAAATCAGATAGGGACCCTCAAGAATTGGTGGATCGGATTATCAGCCATCAAGATGTTCTTGCTTTCTGATCCAACTTCGCATAAACCTGATGCCACCATCACTCTGTCCTCCCACGGATTGGTTCAAAGTCCAAGTACTCTAATTTTTTTCGCCAATTAAAAGCGTCCAGCTCCGTCACCAGCTGCGCGTTTTCTTCACTCCAACTCTGCGGAAGAAAGCGCGACCATCAGACACAAGAAGAGGACGCAGCGAGCACTCCCCCTTTAGCGCGCCCGGTCGTCACAGATCTCCTGCCGCAGCACGTCAAACAGCGAACGACTAGCGAGCGCCATCACCTCCTCGGCGCCTCATCTGTAGCTCAAGAAGACCGTCCGTACCCCCCCTCACCACCACCAAGAGCCAGCAACCATGGGCAAGGTGGCGGCGCACGTCGAGACGAACAAGAACGTCAACTGGATGGACTCGCGCGGGTTCTGGACGTTCTACATCATGATGCTGGGCTCGCTGTACATGGCCATGCCGATCATCGTGCCCGCGCCCAACGTCTGGACCGCCGTTAACGTGCTTCACGGCGTGGTGCGTCGCCTCAGCCGCCATGATCGTGCTTGGTGATGGAGCGTGTCGTATATACTCACACTGTTGCGTGGTAACGGTGACTGCCGACAGGTCTCGTTCGCGATCATGCACTGGATCAAGGGCTCCCCGGACGACTGCAACATGGGCGACTACCGCGAGCTGACGTTCTACGAGCAGATCGACCAGGGCCACCCGTGGACGACAACCAAGAAGTTCCTCATGACGATCCCGACGCTGCTCTTCCTGGCGGCGTCCGTCGCGACGGACTACGACACGCGCCACCTGCTCATCAACTTCCCCATCTGGGCGACGCTCATCCTGGCTAAGCTCCCGGAGCTCGACCGCGTGCGGATCTTCGGCATCAACTCGACCGTCGGCATTGACGACGAGTCCAAGAAGGCCAAGGGCGAGTAACCTGCTCTCGCGAGCGGCCGGCAGCATCGCCCCGACGCAATTTCTCTCATGCGCGCGCGTCGTGTGGCCCAGCACCGTGCATTTCGTGTGGCTTCTCTGCTTGCAGTCGATGCAATTGCGTCAAGGACCAACGTGGCCAAGTGACGAGAGAGAAATGGGAAACAAAACAACACGGCAACACGCGTCTTGAACTTGAAGTTGGCTGGTGTTGACATTGTGTGAACATTGGGAACACGCCGTTTAACATGAATGTACGCGCACAAGTGGACAGACACGCGTGCAGCTCAAAATATAGATATTTAGATTCGACAGGAGCTCTCCGCTCGCGTTCGATCCTAATCGGCTGGCTCCTTTGCCTGCGTACCCTTCGCTCCGTGTTTCTCTCTCCCTTCTTCTTCGCTACCGCCGAGCACTCTCCTCACCGCCCAAGCTCTTCAAAATGCTGTGCCGCGCGCTCCGATGCTCATATCCTTTGGCATGCGACCCCGAGCCGCCCATCGCATCACACGTAGGACTCATTAGCGTCCAAGCACACAGGGTGCGAGCGAGCTTAGCAACAGCCGCCCTTGGACTTGGACGACGAGGGCGGCGCGATCGGGAACGCTTCTCGCTCCGGCTGCGGCGGCGTCTTGGGCAGCCGCTTGGCGATCGCCACGAACAGTTCTTTGACGTTGACCGCCGTCTTGGCCGACGTCTCGAGGTGGAGAATGTCGTTGTCCTCCGCGTACTGGTGCGCCTCCTCAAACTCGACCTTACGCCGCGCCTCCATGTCCGCCTTGTTTCCCGCGAGCGCGATGACCACGTTCGGGTCGCCACGGCGCTGCAGCTCCTTCACCCACGACTTTGCCCCCGTGAACGAGTCCTGTCAGACAGACAACACACAGTTGCAAAGGCAGTCAGACGGCCGTTGCAAACAAGCCGCCAGAGCTGGGATCTATGCTCGTGGATACCTTGTTGGTGACGTCATACACGACAATGGCGGCTGCGGCGCCGCGGTAGTACATGGGCGCCAGGCTACGGTAGCGCTCCTGGCCGGCAGTATCCCAGATCTCGAACTTGACCGTCAGGCCGTCGTCGAGGCCGACCGTCTGGGTCAGGAACGCGGCTAGTACACCCACCACCACAAACGGTCATCCCCAGAGGCAGTTAGCATCCTTTACAAGCCGAGATGTCTAGAGCACCGCACACTGGCGCCCACAGCCGATCGATCGCCCAGTTCGCACCTCCGATGGTCGGCTCCTGGAACTCAAAGAACTCGTCGCGCACGAACCGCACGACCAAGCACGACTTGCCGACGGCCGTGTCGCCCAGCAGCACCAGCTTGAAATGGCACGTCCGTCCCTGCGACATCGCGAGCTTCGTGTAGCCAGCGGCGTGGGAATCCTTGGTTGGGGCAAGCTGCTGTCCTTCAAAACAGACCGCGAAGGAACGGGTCGAGCGGGCGGAGGGTCGCGGGGGAAGACGCCGGCGAACCTCTGGCAGCTACGGAGGGTCTGCTGGCGCGTCCTGTCGGTACAGATGCGGCGCTTTCTCTTCTCTTCGCGCACAGGCACGGACGGGCAGGGCAGGGCAGGGCAGCTCAGCGCGCGGTGAGCTTCTTCCTTCTTCCTTTCTTCCGGGCGGTAACGCGATGTGTTTTCGTTCATCGTGCATTCTTCTTTCCCTTCTCGCTTCCGTCCAGTATAGTTTCTCTTGGGATTTGTATGAGGGAGGATGCGTTTGAAACTGTAGAATACAGTTTACCTGCATAAAGTAATTGTTGATAGACTATCGGATATCACAGGAAAGATCGCGAGCATCCGACCTCACGCGTAAAGGGCGTTGATCTCTCTCTACATGAAGCACCACGTGCACCACCTCCTTGCTCGTGTACGCATTAGAAAGTGAAGCAACGAGTCCTACCTAGCAGTACACCGCGGGAGCTACTGCATTACTCGAGTGGAGGCTCCAGTGGTTCGTGGACCACGAGCCGAGGAGCAGGTCTACTGTAGAAGCTACGGGATCGGCTTGATCTGATCGCAGAGACGGCGGGTCATTCGATGGACGTGAGCACGAGGACATCGCGTGAGTGTGGGCCAGCGTACCTTGAAGTGGAGGGTGATCAGCGAGAACACGAGGCACTTGAGGTCTTGCACGAGGTAGTACAGCACGCGCAGGCCCTCGGGGTCCTTGCTGTCCTGCACGTCGAGCAGCGAGCCGATCTTCGCGCACTGTACCACACACCGAGTCCGAGTCAAAGAGCGCGTACTGTGAAGCAGCGACTAACAGTCGGTCGTACCGTGAAGGAGATGTGTTCGTCGTCCAGAACAACCTCAAGCTCTTGCCGGCCCACGCGGTCGGGCTCGGGCCATTCCTTATCGTCTTCCCTGCTCAGCCCACGACAATGTGTTGGTTGTGAACATCCAAAACGCACTCTGCTCTCTTCCAGGCGACAACAAGCGGTCGTACTTGGTGATTTCGCTCTCCTGAATGATACGCTTGAGCTCTTCGATCACGGACGGAGACACAGTCACTGCCAAGAGCATTGAGAAGTGATTGTTAGCACCACGGGCCAAGCGACCATGAATCGCGCCGGCAGCGATCACTTGAGCAATGAGCAGACGTCCACGCGTCTTGACGCGCACCCTCTTTGCGGATCATCGAGTCCTTCTTGTAGTTGGAGTTGTTGGCGTAGCGCAGCTTGCCGTCCGCGCGGAACTCAAACTCCATGAACTCGTGCCCGAACTTGCCGCGGTGGCCCACACTGTGTCCGAACAGAAGCGCAAGCAAGCGGTCAGTCCTCATCCGTCCATACATGAACACATGAGCGGCAGTACGAGGAGATCGTGCGCGCAGTTACGCACTAGTAGCGCAGGTAGAAGTCGTCGTCCGAGCGCGGCATGGTAGCGGCGTCTTCCTTCCTCCCGTCACTGGTCGGTCGGTTGGCCGGTCCGTCCTCCTTTTCGACTCTTTTCTTCGAATAAATCCAGCAGAATGATTTTCAGCCAATCAATTCAGATAAATTAGCATACTAACATCCAATAAAAACAGCGTAGCTGGCCAAAGACGAGCATCGATTCGCTAAAACGCCCACAATCCTGATATTATGCAAAAATAATTGCATCACCATCGTTACCTTACCGGTAATTTGTCATTTTCCTCGCCTGTTTCCCCCCGCGATTCGAAAAGCAGAACGTCGCGGTTGCCGGCGATTGAAGCTCGGCTAGGTAGCTCCCCACCACTCGGTGCGTGCGTCCGCATGCCTCCTTCTCTCCAACGGCCCTCTAGCTTTTACCCCGCACGCCTCATGCTCACTTACCGTGGCTTTTCCGCTCTCGTAACAATCGCGCACTTCCCACCAGTGGTCGGGTCGCGAGCCAGTGCTTGGATATCGAGCGCGAACCGTCGAGAATCATGTCGACGCGCTCCGCTTCGGCTCGAGAGGCGTCCATGAGCGACGCACTGCGATCTCCGGCAGGGAAGACGAGCAACCCCAAGACGCCGCCAGCGCGGCAGACGGGGAAGAAACGCCCAGCGGCGTCGGCGGCGTCCAATAATACCAACGGTGGCGGGCTGAGGCAGCGCGCGACGCGCCGCGAGCTCAAGAAGCTGACAGAGATGGATCTGGAGGAGAAGGAAGAGGCTCCCGCGGGTACAAATCTCTGCGTGCGTGAGTGCGCGTGCGCGTCCGATGATCTCACAGCCGCGTGTATGGCGCAGGATCGACGGCGAGCGGGACGCCGACGAAGCCGCTGGCGCGTACTAGCGCCTTCGCGCACGCCAATACGACGTCTATCACGCCGGCCAGTCTCCACGATGACTTTGTCAGTCTGATGAAGGCACAGGGCCTCGAGAAGATGGCCACCGACGCAGGGCTCATGAAGGACGGTGCGCTGGTGGAGCTGCAGCAGACACCAACGTCGACACCCTCTATGCAGTCGAAGGCACCAGCGTCGTTTGCCAGAGCGAGAAGCATTCTGGCGTGCGCCTCAACTCCATCTGCTGCGGAGGCTGAGAGCCCGTCGTTTGCAAGCCCGTGAGTGCTGCGTGTGAATGCGTCTTCTTGGTTTGATGGGGATTATATCGTGTGCTGACGTGGTTGGTGTGCGCTGTGTGCGATGCCGACTACTAGCGCGTCCGGGAAGAAGCGCAAGTACGTGAAGATTAACAAGGGTCTGCGGCACTTCAGTATGAAAGTCTGTCAGAAGGTCGAGGAGAAGCACGTGACGTCGTACAACGAGGTCGCCGACGAGCTCGTTCGCGAGTTCGTGACGATGCGCCCGAACGACTCGGCGTACGACGAGAAGAACATTCGGCGCCGCGTATACGACGCGCTGAACGTCCTGATGGCCATGGACATCATCTCCAAGGAGCGCAAGGAGATTCGGTGGAAGGGCCTCCCGAACAATGTCCAGCAACACGACACGGAGATGCTGCTGGTACGAAGCGAGCCCAGCTGGATTCACCTCGTCGCCATGTTCAACGTGCTGACCGTTGCCTATTGGCTCCTCCAATGGCAGGCTGAGCGGAACGAGTGCATGAAGAGGATCGAGCAGAAGAAACAGCACCTGCAGGATTTGTTAGTGCAGGTACGGCAGAGAGATTCGCGCTCGCTCGCTCCTCGACGCTCTCTCACCCCACATACTCGCCTGTGAAACAGCAAGTTGCGATGACAAAGCTGCTGGAGCGCAACGCGGCGCGACGGAAGGCGGAGACGGAGACGCCGCTTGCGAGCGCGTCGCGGGACGAAGGGCGGATATACCTGCCGTTTATCGCGGTCAACACGAGCAAAGACACGGTGATCCAGTGCGAGATGTCGGAGGACCGGCAGGACATTTTCTTCAACTTCAGCGCGCCGTTCGAGATCCACGACGACACGGACATCCTGCGCAAGCTGAAGCTGCACAAGGCGCCGTATGCGGAGCTCAAGGACGTGGTGTCGGACAAGCTGCTGCCATTCCTGCCCGCGGAGTGCGAAGCCAAGAGCGACGGTGAGTAGCGAGCGGCGGGCGCACGCAGAGTGTAATGCACTGTGGGCCGCGCGTGTTCGTACGTGCTATTCTTTTCCTTTGTGGGTTTACGTCGACGTAATAGGTGTGGCGTGTGCGTTCGCCTTGGTTGGCTACTGGAAATGCGGAGTGGGTCTCTCAAAGACGACGCCTTGGGCTCGAGGATGGGGATACGATTTCTGACTGCTGTCTCTGGCCCTGCTTATCGACCACACGGCTTGTGCGCGGTCCGCTGCGGCTACGACCGGCCAGTGACCACGTCTGCATACGATCGCCGCCTTGGCGCGTCTGTTCCCGGCGTCTGATCCTCTCGCACGTCTCCTAGTACAACCCAGCCGTCCGCGTCGCTCTCCTCGCGAGCAAACCCCACGTTGCATGGCTTAGGAGACTCACTCGCGTGCTTGGCTGCTGCGCTGCTGCGGTCTCCGAGGCCCTGGAACAGGCGATGCACCAGCGCTTCCAACATCTTGCGGGCTTGGCTTGGCTTGCTTCTTGGTAATAGGACTTTCTCTCAATGGCGCGATTTGTGAACTGGAAGGTTGCATTGTGGCGTGAATTTTTTCAGGACTTTAATCTGAGAAATGGAGAAACACGCACTTGCAAGTTGCAGTTGCTGTACTGAATCCCGTGGATACACAGTCCAAGTTGCTCCTTGCGTTCTCACCGGGAGTTCCAGCCAATCGCAGCGACTTCCGTGTTTTCACGTGGAATTTCATCGAATCATAGTGTTTTCCTTTGTAAGCAAATACCTTTGAAAAATGTTGCATTGGATATTGTGACGTCTATAATATTTCGGAGGGAAGTGGCGGCCCCCAGCGCGGGAAAACGAGCAATCTACCACGGCAGTGGTAAATGGCGGGGGACGCGACGACGACGACGACGACTCCGGACGCTCCAGCGATGCCAGCACCGACTGTAGGCTCTTCGCCAGTTGGAGAGAGCGCCTTGCACGTACCTGACGTTCCCATGGAGCTGGTGGAGGAGGCGATGGCCCTGGTTGGCGGCGAGGAGAGCGAAGATCCAAGCGCCACTCCAATGGAAGTTGACGAGCCACAGGTGACCAGTGAGGACGCGGAAGCACCACATGCGAGTGACGACAAGGTGGGGGCAGAGAGCGCTTTGAGCAGCACCAAGGAGAAAAAGGAGCCCGCTGGAGAGAGTCTTGGCGAAACGGAGGATGTTCCACAGGCGCCTGAAGACACTGCAGGGGAGGAGGCGACTGGGGAGATGGCTGTCGCTAAGGAAGGACCCGCCCCCAGCAGTAAGGCGACTGCAGAAGAAGGAGCAGCCATTAGCGAGGAGGTTACGGCCGCAGAGGAAGGCGTAAACTCAAGCGAGAAGGCGGGCGGGAAGGATAGCATGGCCACCTGTGAAGAGGTGTCCACAGCGGAAGGCGCAGCTTCAAGCGAGGAGGCGGTGCCGGATGCAGGGGATTCAAGCGCCGCAAAGGAAGGAGTTGCAGCTGACAAGGAGATCGAGGCGCCGACGGACGCGGTCGAGCCTATGGAGGCGATGGCAGGGCCGTCCGATACGACAGACACGACGGAGACTGCTACTGCGCTATCGAGCAAGCCTACCGCTGAGCAGAGCGTTGACGCAGAGTGCAAGCAGGACGGCGCAATTGATCAGGACCAGGACGCGGTGGATGTCGAGCCAGCGACGGACGCCAAGAAACAGGTGGATGCTGCACAGGAGGACACGGACGTGAAACAGGCGCCTATTGAGACCGTCGCGGACGTTGATATGACGCCCGTCGAAAGCGATACGGACGCGACAGCCAAGAACCCTGAGCCGACTGCTGACGCTGCCAATGGGGAGATCAAGAACGCAGAGAGCGACTCTAAACCCATGGAGAGGGCGCCCACTTGGCATTCAACAGACTCTGCGACGCCTGCCGATGAAGCTACTGTGGTGAGCAGTAGCAATGCGATCAATCCCGAACAAGTGCAAGTGTCAGAGGCTTCGGGCAAGCGTAAGGAGCGCGAGGAGGTGGCACCATCCTCGCCTAAAAGCCAGACAGCGACCGCCCCTTCTGTTGTCGATGATGGCGAGATCTCGACCAAGAAACAGAAGGTCGAGGGGACTGTTGACACGTTGACTAGGGATGCTATCAAGTTGACTGGGGGTGGTGACAAGGCGACTGGGGAAGCTAACGGAGCCGGTACAGTTTCAACTGCTGCTGATATTTGGAAGACGCTGAAATGCTAACGCTTTGCTCACTTGCTGTACATGTAGACGCTTCGGCCACGACCATTGCGCCGCCTCCTATCATGATATCTCGTGACGACATGGCCAAGATGGAAGAGGATGACGGCGTGCTCAAGTTTGACGTAATCACGAACGATGGCGACCCCGAGCACATGGTGCAGCTCACGACCCTCAAGAACATATTTGCCAAACAGTTGCCCAAGATGCCCAAGGAATACATTGTGCGGCTCGTGTTCGACCGGAACCACCACTCCATGGTCATCCTGAAGAACGGCAAGCACGTGATCGGCGGCATTTGCTATCGCCCGTTCCTGCCGAACCACTTCGCCGAGATCGCATTCTGCGCGATCAACGCGTCGGACCAGGTCAAGGGCTACGGCACGCGGCTGATGAACCACTTGAAGGAGTACGTGAAGCTCCAGGGCATCACGAACTTCCTCACGTACGCGGACAACTACGCGATCGGGTACTTCAAGAAGCAGGGCTTCTCCAAAGTCGTATCAATGCCGCGGCCCAACTGGTTCGGCTACATCAAGGACTACGACGGCGGCACCCTCATGGAGTGCACAATCCACCACCAGATCAACTATTTAAGGATCACGTCGATGGTGCACAAGCAGCGACAGGTATGTTGCTGTCTATCTGAACGAGTATGTTGCTGGTGATAGAGGACTCACTTCTCATCGACTGTGCACGTGGCGCTAGGCAATCCTGGACAAGATCAAGCAGAAGTCAAAGGCGCACATCGTATATCCGGGTTTGACCAAGTTTGCGGAAGGCCGACTGCTGGACATCTACATGATCCCAGGCGTCAGTACGTCTCATCTTCTAGCACGTCATGCGTGATGCCCCGTTATGATACCGTTGTTGACGTCGACACTACGTGCACAGGGGAGGCTGGTTGGTCGCAGGCGACGATCCGAAACAACCGCATCGGGTACGTCTGGAGTTGTTCCCACCGAGTTGTTCATGCATCGATTTCGCTCTGCTCATGGAGAGCACTTTACCCAACAAACAGCACACGCGACCCGGGCAGCCTCAAGACCCAGCTGACCCAGCTCTGGAAGGCGGTGTCGAGCCACCGGAGCGCGTGGCCGTTTCACGAGCCGGTCGACACGAATGTGGTGGTCGACTACCTCGACTACATCAAGGAGCCGATTGACCTCACGACGATCGGCAAGCGCGTCGAGTCAGGCGCGTACGTGTCCAAGGCGCAGTTCAAGGCGGATCTCGACCGGATGTGCACCAACTGCACCGTGTACAATCTTCCCGACACCAACTACTACAAGTGCGTCATTGTGTTGGCATGCCTTTAGCTCTTCTTCGCAAGTTCTTACAGATGCTGTACTGATTTTATCGTTCGTGTGACCCAGGGCCGCGGTGGATCTCCAGGAGTTCATCAACAAGCGCGTCCAGGTGCGCGACCAGCCCCGGTAGACAAACGTTTGTGCATCCGGGTTGCTGTGGACGAACTGCTGCCACGAGCAAGTACAGGTGCGGGGTGGGAGCCTCGAACTGTGACAGTGGACAAAATACACATGCGATGCTGCGTCGATTCATTTGTGGTGTGACTGTGACGGACAGAGTGTCATTCGTGGCGGCATGGGGACGGAACGGCCATGAGAACAGGCGCGGGCATTCCTCCCAGCAACCGACAAACCCAGAAGGATCGCGATTCCAACTGTTGGACGCGCTGCCAGCTCATTTTCCGTCAATAAGCCTGGGTCGGAAATGGCGGGGCAAGTGGAGGCGGCGCCTGCACAGCCGGTTCAAGCGCCGTCGTCGTCAACACTCTCGCCGCCGCGGGGCCTGCGACTGAGCGGTGTCTTCCACTCCGTCGTGTTCTTGGTGCAGTGCCCGCCGTCCGCGTGGGACCACGACCTGCGCGAGCTCATCCGGAGCGAGCTGCAGGTCGGGTGTCCGGCCCATGAGCTCAAGGTGCTGACGCTCATGCAGGACGACGGGACGTACGCGCGAGAGGAGGATGCCGCGACTACACGCGGGCGACAAATCCGGTACACGGTGAAGGTGGCGCATCTGTTCCCAAACGTCGGAGAGGACGAAAGGAGTGAAGGGCGTGTGCAGTTGCGAGTGGAGCGGGCCCCTTTAGAGCACGCTGCTGTGTTCGCGGGTGAGACCCTGCAGCGAGCTTCTAGCCACGGCGCAACAACAACGGCTGCTGGTCCGTTGGGGAAGCGAGTGCGTATGGACGACGAGTCCGAGGAGGATTTCAAGCCAGAGGTGAAGTATGAAGGCAAGTGGATGATCACTCGAGGAGATGCCGACCATCTCACGGCCATAGCGAGCAAGCTCCAGCGGATTGTCATGCAAGGTGCGTGTACAAATGTGGACCGCAACGCTCTCGTTTTGTGGCACATTGCGCTCACATTTGCTGTTGGTGCATGCGCGATACAGAGTCTCCACGTCAGCGGCTGTCACGGTCGGGCACGGGGTACGCTCAGGTTACGTCACTGCTTTGGGGACGTATGCGCTCACTCGCGTGTCTGCGCTGCCTGGATCAGCATCGAGACGCTCAAAAAGACGATGAAGGGCCTCGTGAAGAGGGTGTCAAAGCACCCGAGTGCGTGGCCGTTTCACCATGCGGTGGACACGGAAAAAGTCAAGGACTACTTGGTGCACATCCGGGAACCCGTGGACCTGTCCCTCGTCAAGATGCGGGTGGAGCGCGGCGCCTACCAGTCCATCGACGAGCTTAAGGCCGACCTGGTCAAGATGTGCGACAACTGCACGACGTACAACAAGCGAGGAACGGTGTTCTACAGGTACGCACTCCCGTTGCATAGCTACCATACCTACTGGCGGTTGGTTGACCATGCGCTTGCTCTCGCAGCTGCGGCGCGGAGTTGCTCGAGTACATTGAGCATCTACTGTGACCGAGAGCGAGGTTGAGTTGGCGCAGTTGGACAAATATGTGCGTTCTTGGCACGGTCGCCTTCTTGCGCGTAAATCCCTTCGACATGGTGATGGTATCGCTAATGAATCGAAGGGCTTGAGGCTTGATTAGAGCGGTGATAGGATGAAGAACGAGCGGTAGAGCCATGCGCGCCTTGGGCGAGCACGCCATTACACGACGCGCCGACCTAGTAGGTGATCTGCAGCTCTGGGTATCGATCCTTGACAGCATTCGCCGCTTCCTTGGTCACCCTATGCATTCAAGCGCAGCATCTCCAGCTAAGTCCATCATGGAGCTATCCTGAACCAAGCCATCATACAAGACGTACGTGGTGTAGCGGAAGTCGACCTTCTTGAGACGCTTGCGCTCTGGCTCGGCCGTCTCTCCGTCCGCTGTAGGCGGAGGGGGCGCCATCGGGTCCAGCTCCCCCAGCGCGCCCATCTTCGCATGGATGGTGGAGATGATTGCCTACCCCAAGGTGTCGATAGCAGCATACACACATTTGTGACGTCGGCGTCGATCGATTTTCTTCGGCAGCACATCCTCAAGACAGCCGACGTACATCAGCCGAGACGCTCTTGACGCCGCACAAGTTGAGCTCTTGGAGGTTCCGCGCGCTCTCCGAGATGTAACGGAGGAGCTGGTCACTGGTCATGCAGAGAAGCAACTTCAGGCCGTGTTGCGTGGG
This sequence comes from Phytopythium mirpurense, assembly GCA_023338055.1. Lineage (NCBI taxonomy): Eukaryota > Oomycota > Peronosporomycetes > Pythiales > Pythiaceae > Phytopythium > Phytopythium mirpurense. The sequence continues at coordinate 90,364 of JAADXZ010000010.1, forward strand.
GGGGGGGGGGGGGGGGG